>SJXQ01004449.1:180480-207175 GCA_006408695.1 Aepyceros melampus
GGAACGCCGAGGGGGTCAGAGCAAGCGAAGGAGGTTCCGAGAGCCTTGCCCTTCCTCTCTTCTCTGCCCCATTTCTCCTAACACAGAGAGCCACCCGGCCGAGGACTGAAGTGGGTCTTAATTCTATCCCTCTACCTAACCAATCTCGGTTGGTAATCATTTTGGACTCCTAATAAGAAGCTGGGGGTCGCATATAAGGGATCCTGACATCAATAGCGTTTCAGGTCGTCTTTCTGAAATCCCCACTTTCTGTCTACTTCTGATTATTTCTCGGGCCTGTCTGCAGAAGGTGTGTGTTTCAATGAGGCGATTGCTTTCTCCACCTCTGACTGTTTTCATAAAGAATCATCTGGATAAGTTCTGGCGCCGTGTCTCCGTAAAGGCTTTACTTAGATTTGGTAGCAGATGCTTTACTACTGAGATAAAGATCTAGTAAAGGATACTACCGGAGGGGTTGAGGACAAGGATCATTTTAGGAATAGCGTTCAGTAAACAAAACAAAACACAGCTTCGAGAAACTAACGGGTTTTCATTTGTTTCCAGATGGAGGTCCCCACAATCTTGCTAATACTACAAGGTTTTTCTGACCCACTGCTTGCCTGCCCCTACCCTCTTCTATTCCAGAAGGCCAGGTTCCACCAAGAAGTGTTTTCTTTTAGGCCACTGTCAGTGGGGAACGTGTTATTTCCAAAAACTGCCTTTGCAAGGGAAAGTTTGAGGTCTATCGCCCTCTTTACCCTAGAACTGCAGGCTGAGCTATCTAGTCTCCACATAAAGAGGACGAACTGCCGGTGGGTGCTTGAGAGCCCCTGAATAGATGCGAAGCTTTCCGAGTCAGTGAGTCAGTATTCCACTTCCTGAGCAAATGTTAAACAATTGCCTGGAGCATGTGGAATCACAGGTGTAGTCACTACAGTAACTAGCTAGACTCTCTTCATCTGGTGCTGGGTGAGTTGGGCTTGTGGCCATAAGACAGAAAATAATCTTTTTGAGAGTGTTAAATACCGTCTTGAATTTTGCAACTCTGTTCTTGAAAAAACAAAGCCAAACCTGTATGCAACCTTTGCTCTGAAAAGTAACCCCAAAGCAGCCAGTGTATAAGGGTCTTTTACTCATGACAGGATGAATTTTAATGACTATCGACTGCATGATAATTATCTGATTCCTGTCTTCCCCAACTAGATTGTTTGAGACATCAGCATTCAGACTGTTATCAATTAACACTTTAAAACTGATCTATTAGGCAGTGTAAGTTAAGACAAATGAGTAATTAATTTAAGATTTCTGTGTAAAGTGCTAAATGGCAATAACTAGCAGAGGAGACTGAAAGCACTTCTAAACCTTTTAAAAATCAGGCATTAAGATTATTTGTATTTATTCCAGCCTTCTCATGTTTGCACATGTACTCTCAGACTGGTGAATCTTTTACAGTTTCAAATCTCACACCTAAGATTATTACAAATGACTGGACACATTTAATCTCTCTTCCCACTTTATCCTGTTTCAGATCACCTCCTGGGTCAGTTGTTTGCATATTGACCTTTGTAGAATCCTAATTTTTAAAGTCATCACTAGCCATTGAAAGGCCATTACTAACCACACTGGAGTTTATTTTATTTTCATTTTCTTAACTTTCAATGAAAAAAATTGGGTTACATTATTTATAGATATAATACTATGAGAACAGTGTTACACTGCCAACTGACTTCTTAGAGTGACTTTTAAGAGGCAGAACACAGTTTTAGTATGTTGCTTTTTTCAAGTTAGCTTTTTTTTTGAGACTGGAATCTTGATTCTTGCCTTTAACACAGTTTTATAGTTTAGGGTGCTTGAATGTCCATATTTATACATAGTGCTATGACATACGTTTCTTAAGGAAGAACCAAAAAACTTGGCATAAAAGCAAACACCTATAGTGTTATAAGTTGTTAAAAAGGAACCTAAAGTTACTGAGTTTATGTGATTTTTAAGTTGCAGAGTATTAGCTATTTTAAGTGACAGATTGGTGAGTGAAGATTCATTGAGATTCCATGGATCTACGTCAGAAAGGTACATATTTCTTGAAGACTGCATTACAGTACTAAACACCAAGTTATAAAATGTCATAACACAGCTGTAAAAAGATCTGTTTTTAGACATGGCCACTTTTCCTTTTTAAAAATTTATGAAGTGATGAAACTTAGGGGGTGATAGGTTTTATGGAAGTTATTTTGTATAGTATAGAAGTTTTAGTGGTCCTGGATTCTGTATCTTCAATATAGTATTTTAATTTTGATTCTTTTACCAAGTGTTTTTGAGTATTGAAATGTTGAAAGTGCATTTTAGGATTGATTTATCACTAATTGCAAGTTATGGATTATCTTCTATAGATAGGCTAATATGTGCTTCTCTAGCATTTTCCAGGCTTTTTTTTTTTTTTTTAAATATCATGAGCTCTGATAAAAGGTACTGTCAGATTCTGCCTAAGTTCGGCTGTGGTAGCAAACTGCTGGGCGTTTGCCTCTCTAATACATGTCCCAAACTAAGAATGTTCTAAAGTGCCATCAGTTTATTTCTAATATATTTGAGACGATGAAACAACCAGAGTGCAAACAGTGCCCTTGCTTTTACTTCTCCAGTATTTTATTAGGGATGCCTCATTAAGTCACATTATTCTGCGGCTGTATTGCTCATTGAAGATTCAAGTAAAAACAAGGAACTTGACTGTGCAATGCAGTTTTGTTTTCTAGGTAAAAAACCATAAGTTGAAGTAAAATAAGCATCTAACATAGTCCCCTTTGGTCTATACCTGACATTTACAAATGCAGTTCATCAACCTGTTATTTGTAGGGCTCCATCAAAACAAAGAGAAAGAAATGCATTAACACAGATTGTTTCTAGATATGAAGGCCAAACCAGGTGCATCAACCTCATATCTGGTCCACAAACCTGCACAGTGTTTCATGAAATACATATTGTTTATGAACCATTGATTTTAATGCCAGGTAATACAGTGAATTTGCCATTTTGTTTGAAAATTCTTTGATTTATTTTGAACTTCTTGGAGCACATGGAACTGTACCACTGAAGAGTAATGTATTCTCACAACTAGTCTTTTTAGAGAACAGTCTTACTTTAGGTTTAGGATGCAGTCTGAAATAAGGGAGAGGGAAAGTCAGGCCCAGCAAATAGTAGCCTAGGAGTTGATTTTGGTGTTTAAGTTGTCATTGACCACTGGTAATTTTTAGAAAGTCTGATTCTGTTCATTTGGCACAATGAGTCAGTGCCCTTATCAATGAAATATAGCTAACAATTTTTGTCTTCTCCTCATTCTTGACAGAAATTTTAAGAGGAATGGTTAGACCTAATTGGAATGTGAAGAAAAATGGTATTTAAATACTTTTTTCTGGCAATATGACTCTAATCTCTACTTCTATATATGTCCATGCATACACACATATGCATTTAATGGGACCCGTGTATTGAAGGGGAGAGAAGGCCTTTAACAAAAGGTCTACATTTTAAAGGTACCTAATATTTCACTCTTTTACATGATTTGACCTACGGTGCAACCATAGCTGTCATTTAACAAGGTTGCTTATAACTGAGCTTTAATCTTTGAGCCACTGTTGCAGTATTTTTTCTCTTCAGTTCTCTCTTTTGCAGATATTTTTATTCATTAGGCTACAAATGCAAAAAAAAAAATCAGTTTTGTCCTCTATGTAAGGGCTTTTTGGAATGTGTTTATTGACACCGTGACTGGCAATCTCAGCACATTTTAAACAGTGAATATATCTATATTCTTTTTATTAAATATGTACCTCTGCAGTCAAAACACAAACTGTGCATTACATGAGAGAATGCTATTCTGGTTTCAAATGGTATCTATAAAATTTCCAGAAACATATTGATATTACACTCCAAGTTTGTTAAATTTCCTAAACCCAGCCACTTCCAATGTGTGTATTACATGTATGTGTTGGCTTTTACCCTATACTACAAGTATAGGCCACCTAGTGATTGGAATTAGTGAAAATTCTATGCAGTTGATTTTTATTAACATTTAAAAACTAGAAGACTTTCAGGTTACTTGGGATTCATATAAGACAGAATATATAAGCTATAAGAGTATTCCATTTTATTCACAATTATCCATATGGGGTATATAATATAACTCGGGAATCAGAGCTTATATGCTTTTATTTGATAAAGCCCTTTTAATCACTTCCTTTAGTCTCCTAAATTGCTCCATAGCACCTGTAATTATTTTATGATTTACCCTGAATAGCCAGTTAGAGAAGATACATTTCCTTTTCCCCTAGCAATAGCCAAAACATACTTATTCAATTACATTTATATTTATAGTTCTCCTTTTACATAGATTTTGGAAACTTTTCATATATATAGAGATTGGATAATGTGATAATGCTGCCTTCTTAGCAATTATAGTAGTAGGCTGAATTTAGTACTTTGACAAAATGGGGACAATCAGCCCAACAAGTTTCCTTTGCTCTTTTGTCTTCTTCAGCTACATAAAGCTAAGTCTTCATATAAAGCCTGGAGAGTGCAAAGTAGCTTTTGATGAATGCAAGGTTTGTTTTATTAAATATTCTTGAGCTTTTTCCCTGCTATGAACTAGTCACTGTATAACTGCATGCATGTGAATGGGCAACTGTGTTGACCTTTAAAGGTCATGCAAAGATTCTAAGCCTTACCATTTGCAGTGTTAATTGCCTATGGCCTCCTGTTGCTGCATATGGAGCTTTCTGTTGAGTTTAATAATACAGAACAGAGCTAGCAGATTATACAGCTCTTTATAAGTGAACTTATGAAGATATCCATGGTAGGCACTGTGACAGAAAATTTTTTGAAAAGTGTATATGTGCTTTAAAGTTAAAATTTTTGAGCAGAATCACCTGGGCTATGAGAAGACAGATTATTTCTGATACAAAAAACTAATCATTGAAAATTATTTTTGTGTAAAAACTGCGCTTTGGTTTTATTTGGCTCTGACTGAGTTTTCACTCTCAACATTCTTCTTGGAGATCTGCAAAAGAATTGTACTTAAATATTGGAGAAAACATAGGCTTGTCCTTTCCTGCTCTGTTACAATAAAGACCACAGATGAGAAAGCAAGGTGTGTTATTTGTCCTAGTCTGCATTATCCTGGCTTCATGTTTTTTGACTTTATAGATTGGAGTAAGCAAAGACAGGCAACTACAAAAGGGTTATGTGGTCATAGGAATAGTAATAACGAAATCTCAGTCTAGTAATAGAACAATAAGACTGTTAGAATATATTCTTCAAGATAACAAGCCCTTTAAATCCCTAGAACTTATGTCTAGTCAAATAATAGAGCTTTGTGCATTGATGTAGCCAGTTTGGAACTGCTCAGATCAGTCAAGAATTCAGAAGTGGTCAATTCAGATCATTTGAGGAAAGCAACATGTATACTTATATTTTTAGTTTATATTAGTTTATGACAGTTCCAAATTATTTAAGGTAAAAAACCTAATTATTGTTACTATTTCCTTCTTAGTTTAGTTTTGCCTTTTTGTAGGAGTGTGATGGATGGCACACTCAGATTTGTTGGTGCTGAAGAGTTCAGTAAATTCTTCCTTAGAATGGCCATCAGACATATCAGCAGCAGTGACCTGGTCCTGCTTTGGTTTGTATTTTCTTCAGAAAGTTGGCTTGAATTGAGTGAAACAGTTCTAACTTTAGTTTTCTTTCATGGCATTTAAGCAATCCAAAGGCCAAGGGTGTTGACATCTCAGACTCTGGAAACAGAGGCCCCATTTTGGGCAGCTTTAAGTTCAAGGAAAATTCTAGCCTAATTTTTTTTTCTCTAGCTTTCGGTCCTGAAATGTTACATCACAGTAGTTTCCTGCTAAGAAGCATATTTGGCATTGGTTGCAACCTTCTTTTAGATTGATTGTTGGTGTGTGTATAAATACACCAGAACTGGGTCAGAATTGAGAGTTTGCTATTTGAAGATACATTTGCTCATCACATTTGTTGAGGGGTTAAAATATCATTGTCTTGCATTTTGGTTAGCAAATAAATTTTGAACATGATTTTTATAAAACCCGTGTGGTACCGTGGTGAGAGCTCTGGAAATTCTTTTGTAGTCTACCAACAAATAACCACATAACACAAGAAACTCACTTTACTTCCCTGAGCCTCAGTTTCTCAGCAATATATTTTCTTCTTTCAAGTTTTCAAGATAATTAAAAATGTATTTTTTGCTGTGTCCTGACCTATTAAGCTTCATGGTGTGGGAAGCGTAATAATGTTGCAGTACATGTCTTTATTTAGAAAGTCAGAGATGGCCAGCACAGAAAGTTCCTGGAATACCAGTAAATGTTCCAGAAATGCTTTTCAGTAAGCAATTTGTCAAAGTTCAGTTTTATATGATTGGGATGGTGATGATGTCAATGATGATTATGATGACGACTAAAGACTATAGATGAAGGGACACAAAATCGAATCAGACTAACTCTTATTCTGTTTATCCATTTTTCCTAATTTGCATGATGCTTTTTCATTGTGGAACAAGTTGTTAACAGGCCTTGAGTCTTTGGTTTGTTGGAATTACATGTCTCTTCTTTACTGCTGGTTTTCAGAGGCACCGAAAGAAAATGATTTGGTTGATTAACCCAAAGAGAACTAGGTTAACAAATGAATAATCTTCATATACCTGTTGATATTTAAACACCTTCATTCAAAAATCTGAATGTGAACTTTTGACAATTTATAATCCTTGGGAAAGTTCATAGATCTATTCAATGTTTTGAACACTCGCTAGGTGCTTGAGGGTATTTCTGTAAACAAAGATACAGAATTTACCATTTTAGTATAATACTTGACGTTTTGAAATGAATCTGGAGGAATGGTTCAACAATGTATTTGTGTTATAGCTGCTCTTACTATTCTTATTTATAACTGAAGTATAGTTCCAAAAAGAAATAGTTAAAATATCTGAGTTGGAATGAGTTGTGAAGGATAATATCACAGTATATATTTAAGGTGAGGTTAACACAAACAATGGCTCCTTTTCCTGTTTTATGTACCTGAAAAAATAAATTCAGGTAGGCTGAATGACTTGATCAGTGACATGATACTCCCTAGAGACTCTTAAAGGGGTTGCAAATTCAAATGCGCATAGGAGTCGGGCTGGGAATGTGAATCAATGAAGCTGGCCAAATGGAAGAGGACAAATGGCAGCAGACAGTCTCAGCTACAGTGTTGGGGAGACTGTGGGGAATGGTAGAGATTCTGGCCAACATTTAGAATGGGAGAACTGAGCCTTGGCTCCATTTGTTGCCATGCCAGAATGTGGGCCTGGTGTTGCTAGATTTTCTGAATTGTAGAAGACTTAGAAGTGTAGAGTTTTTAATGTGAAAGTTTTAGATTTATAAATGATGCTATTCAAATTTGAAATACTGGGTGGGCCAACAGACATGTCTGCAGGCTCTATGTAGGCCAAGGGCCATGAGTGTGTCACTGTTGACAGAGGGTTATGTGAAGACAGCTAGCTAGGGAGATATGTGTATGCCTGTCCTTTTGTCCTCTGCAGCCACAATTCTCCAACCCCAATTGCATCTGGAGCCAAGGTGGTTGACAGCAAACGGCTTAGCTGGAAGAGCTGACTGATCATAATGAGTGGTTCAATCTCACCCATGGTTTTAGTTTCCTTCTTATTGACTCATTGTACCGTTGATGCTGAACTCATCTTGATGTTGGTGGTACTTTGGAGGGTTTAAGCAATGTGCTGGGAATACAGAAGTTTAAGTGTATGCCAGATATCTGGAATAGTTCTGTCGTTCCGTAAAATCATTTCCTTTAGATCAGTGCTGCTTAAAGTTGGAAATGCACACTAATCACCTGGGGAAATTTTGCTAAAATGCAGGTTCTGCAGTGGGGCCTGGAGATATTGCATTTCTGATAAGCTCCTGGGTGGAGCTAATGCTGCTGGTACTGGAGTTGCAAAGTTTTAGAGAGTTTCTTCACCTGAATTTCACTCCATGCAAGCAGAAAGGATCCTACTATTACTTCTTGACAGGCTTCTCCTTGTAGTAAGCAGCCTAAACTTGGCCACCAACCTCAAGAACTTTTTTCAAAGGCTCTTTAATTTGTGCATAGAATTCATAAGCGTTATGCTTAGTTTTCTAGTCTTCTATTTGGAGAACATATTTTCCCCCAAAAACATGTCAGAAATTGCCTTTTCTTCACATATTAATGAAAATTTCATTTATTTCCTACAGTTTGAAGAAATGTTTATTTTATAAGTAAGGCATTATCTTAAATACAGATTTAGTCTAGTATACAAGTCAGTTTTAGCTCCTCAAATCATTTTTGTAATTTCAACAGTAATTGCTTTAAGTTTAAATGTCACAATTTTGGCCACAATGGCTTGATTTTTGTTCAGTTTAAGTAGTTATTAGGAATATGTGGGAGTATGGAGTTGGAAAAAGATGATTTTCCTTGTGTGTTTATTGTGCTTATAACTTTTGAAGTGAATCTCTC
This sequence comes from Aepyceros melampus, assembly GCA_006408695.1. Taxonomy (NCBI): domain Eukaryota; kingdom Metazoa; phylum Chordata; class Mammalia; order Artiodactyla; family Bovidae; genus Aepyceros; species Aepyceros melampus. The sequence goes on from SJXQ01004449.1 coordinate 188,989, forward strand.
TCCTTTTCTTTTTTGTTCTGCTAATCAATCCTAAATAGTTTTCCAAAAAAGTGATTTCTTTAACATCGAAGGCATAATAACTTATTATGTAGGGTATTTGACTTTTTATAATTAATATTTTTTTTCTAAACCAGTTTTACTAATGCCAGAGGTGGTGTATCTCAAATGTATAACTCGATTCAACTGAGAGACGACCTAGATCTCATGTTACAAGCCCAGGTAAAAAAAAAATTCTGTTGCCAGTTTTATCAATGTCCTGGAAATTCTCAGGTTTTATTCTTGGTATGTTAATTTCAATCCAAGATTAGATTTAGACATGTCAGAGGGAAGCAGTTTGTTTTCTTGCATGCTATATGATTAAAATAGTTTGTAATAGTAATGCTATTAAATCTTACTCAATTTCTTTTAAGTGCTTTAGAAGTTTCTATTACATTGAATAGCTTTGTTCATAGCTGAGTAACGACGTGAATTGATTTTACTGAATCTGTTAGACTGTAAGCTCTGTGAGGCAGAACCATAAACGTGTTTCTATTGATTCCTGGTGCTTAGCACATGTCTGGCATCTAACAGGTACTTAATACATTTAACAGGAAAATGATCAATAGTTCATGTTGATAGAATGTCTTTTTGTATGTTGCTTCAATGTGTGAGGAAGTATTATATGAACTGTCATTTATTCTAATTGTGTTCAGTGTGGCTGTGTGTGTGAGAGAAAGAGGGTTTATTTTGACTTGGAATTTCCATCTCTAACCTGAAAGGTATGTTGGCATTAAAAAAATAAATGCATTCTAGTCAAAACATCAAAGACAAAAAACAAAATGAGCGTGCTGACCGATATTCCATTCTTTCTACAATTTATTGTAACCTGGAGGTTTAGAGACTACGTGTGCTTATGATTCTGCTGTTGTATAAATTAAATAATATTTGTCAATGTCAAATTTAAGTGTTGTTAATAACATATGGAATATATTTTGATAGCTCTTGTCAGTAACTTGACTCATCATTCATTAGGGAACTTAAAGCCATTTATTCTTATCCACATAATTACCATTTTCATAATTTATCATGAGCCAGATTTCCTTCACTCTTTCACCTTCAGAAACACTATTGACTATGATATCATTGTTCTTGGTTTCAGTGATATTGAAAATTACTGGTGTTCTAATTTTAAATGCTATTTTGTATAGATAGTATGCATTCAAGTATTGTTTTTATTTTAGTTCTTCTGGGTTAAACAGAGCGTTTAAATACTTGCCACCATAAATTTCACAAAATTAAAATTCTTTGTAATTGAATATGAAGGAAACACGTGTATCATAAAAACCAAAAGTCAACTGATTAGTTCATTAAACATTTAAAGTTGGATTGTGTTTTCATTGTTAAAGGTTGCATTAAATTGTATATATTAGCATCCCTATATGCTTCAAAAGGTGCTCAAAGAACTTAGACATGATGTCTTCACTCTTTGAAATATAAAACATTTTTGGAACTTTTTAATGTGAGTCAAAGTACAGGCTTTATACTGACTAGATCTGATTTTTCTTGGTATTGTTCAAAAACATACTTTATAATTAGATCTAAGGCTATTGAACTAGGGCCATTGTGGAATGTATTGAAAAAGATAGATCTATGCTTCCCCAACTCAATCTCAAATATGAGGTTAATGAAAAATTTAAGTACTGTATAGTACTGAAAGATTTTCAAAATCAATAAGTAGAATTAAAGTCAAGCTTAATGTATATTGGTGAATTTTTCCTTGGAGCAAAGTTGCTGTTATATTTCTAGGAAGGCTATTTAAGTTATAGTCATCTTTGTCTGGTATCTTTCCTAGCAGCTGATTACATCTAGTCTTTAAACTCAGGGTTTGTGACTAATATTTCACTTTGTATTTTGTGAAATCTGCTTCAAGTTCATGGAGTAGATGGTATGGCAGACTGGAGTAAAATGAAAGCAGGAAGCAGACTGAATAGCTGGCAATCCAGGATTAAAAAGGTGGCAGGGTTAGCATTTTACAGGATATAGTGGGGAAAAGGTAATAGATAGGGACCAGATGGAATGAAAGGGAAGAAAAAAGGTCAGAATGGAAGTTTGTTCTAGCTAGAATTTTTATACAAGAAGAGGAAATGACCTTAGAGAGAAGGAAAAAATTAGACAAAGGATACAACCATTACAGTTCTTGGAACAAAGAGGCAAAATGGCAATAAACTAACGTTACAGAGGAGAGAAAGATGTTTGGTGCCAAACGAATTTTTCCCTCTTGATCTTGTAAAAATTCTATCCTGGAACAGGAACTTTGTACGAAGGTGTTTTTTTTTTTTTTTTTTTTTTTTTTAACCAGACTAAAAGACTGGATTCTAGTTCCGACCTTACCTCTAGACAGTCAACCCTAAAAAAACTGAACATTTTTGTGATAAGTTTTTTCAATGTAATGATTACTTAGATCCCTCTAAACTTTATAAGTCAAAGATGACCATAGGTCATCCTTCTATGCTTCTGTTCTGTCCCTTGAACATTATCTTAGACCATGCTCTGTCTGCATCCTTCCTAGACTATGAAATTCTTGAGATATGGAAATGTTTTTTTCTTCACCGTGTACACCTAAGCCTAGCTTAGAACATACTCAGGCATTTAGTAAGTGTTTTATTAATTGATCTTTTATTATTCTAAAATTCTAGATTTTTTATCTACATAATAAACAATAGTGTATTACAGAGGCATAACTAATAACCACATTTGCATGCTGCTTATTATTATAAAACACTTTCATGCATGTAATTTTATTTGATATTTAAAATCGCTATGAGATCGGGATAACTGCTATCCTCAATTTCAGGTAAGGAAATTGATGGAAACTGGTAAAAATCACAACTATTGAATGCCAAGAAGTTGGCTTGAATTCAAAGCCTAACTGTTGGGAAAAAATTCTCTATGTGTCTCTCAAGACACTAGGTATCCTATAGTTCTGTAATATCTTTTCCAGTTCAGTTCAGTCACTCTGTTATGTCTAACTCTTTGCGACCCCATGAATCACAGCATGCCAGGCCTCCCTGTCCATTACCAACTCCCAGAGTAATATCTTTTTAAGCATGTTTAAAAAGTGAATAGTCCTGGAAGATAATGTCTCCCTCTGAATCACAGGGCAGATTTGCTTACTGTCCAGCATTAATAAAAACAATGTCTCCCTCCAAGGCAAAGGGCATATCTACTAGTAGTTTATTATAAAGGATTTCCTAAGCCCGAGGTTCCACAAAGCAGTGTGTATGCATTGTCCACATGGGCTGTTTTGTTCTGTACCTGTGGGACTTGGTGGCAAAGGAACCGACTCGAAAGTGACGTTCATGCTTCTTGCTGTGTAATAGCTCCTCTATCTCTTAACCAAGAGTCTTGTGTCTTTTGCCATTAGTTCTGGGGTCCTTCTTGAGACCCATCCTTCTCTGATGTTTAGAAAGATCCTTTGGTGGTGGAACTTAACTATAGAGGTTAAGTTCCATGAGGGTTTGGAATAGGAAGTCAGGGAGACCAGCTAGAGAGCAAGTGAGAAATGGCAAGAATTTGAAGAAAGAAGTTGGAAGAAGGGAGGAAGAAAAGGCAAAATTTAGATGTAGGAGATGGAGCCAATGATCATGGAGACTAAATGTGTAAAAGAGGGAGAGAAAGAGTCAAGGATAGGTCTTTGGTTGGGTAACTAGTACTGTCTTACACAGTGTGGCCCCCAAAGTTACCTTAGTCTATCTAGATGAAGTTAGTTGGTTGAATTTTAAGCATTTTGAATTTGAGATGCCCTTGGGATATCCAAGAGGAAGTCTAAATAAGTAGTGGTAAATTTGGGTCTGGTGTTTGGGACAGAATTATGGTTTAGACATGGGGGTTTGGGAGTCATCAGTGTACATGCTGCTGTTGAAACCTAATTAGATGTGATCTCCAGGAAGAGTGTTTAACAAAACACCAAGGAGAGAGCCCTGGGGAACAATGAAATAGAGAAAGGAATCTCAGCTCTTTTTTATGTCATAAAGAAGAGTCACCTTTCTCTCTATTTGTTTTCTCTCTGGGATTTTGCTCAGCTTGCTACAGCTTGGTCTCATAAACTAAGGAGTCCACCTTTCCTGTTATGATCTGCTGTATAGAGATGCTGATGGTAGCAGGAGAGAGCAGTGGAGGAAAAGTGGGGAGCATGCCTGGAGTTCCTTACTTCCATTTTCCCCTCTGCTATCCCTGGGTATCATTGTGTTTTAAGGCTGTACTCCTCAGGACTATTGGAGAAGGAAACAGCAACCCACTCCAGTATTGTTGCCTAGAAAATCCCATGGACAGAGGAGCCTGGTGGGCTGCTTGCTGTCCATGGGGTTGCACAGAGTTGGACACAACTGAAGTGCCTTAGCATACATGCATGCATTGGAGAAGGAAATGGCAACCCACTCCAGTATTCTTGCCTGGAGAATCCCAGGGACAGAGGAGTCTGGTGGGCTGCAGTCCTTGGGCTCGCACAGAGTTGGACACAACTGAAGTGACTTAGCATAGGCAGCAACCTCAGGACTGTCATGGACAAGCACACTGTGAGGGGATAAGGACTTTTCCCCTGTGGTCTTTACTCTTTATGGAGATCTATAGACATTTTAAAAATTAAAAATTTGAGCTTTTACATATTCCAGGCACTGTATGAAACATTTCATGAATTATCTAATATACACAGTAATTCCAGAAGAAGGTACTACTGTTATCTCTTATTTTGTAAGTGGCTTGACCAAGACTGCCCAGCTTGTAAGAAGCAGGCGAATCTTGAATCATCCTGCCTTCAGGGCTCAGTTTTTAACCATATAGTACCGCATCTAAGTCATACTTTTTGGAAAAGTAGACCTATTCTGCTTAACACACTGCTGGTTAAAACACTGTCTTGATTCAAATGATTTCTACCTAAACATCCTAAGTAGGTCTTGTCTCTCTAAGTTTAGAATTGTATCATTAAAATTACACTATAACATCCATAGCATTCTTTGAATATCTCTTAGATTTCCCATATGTAGCTTTATATGGTCCTCCAATTTCATATGATAAGACATTAAGTAATGAGATAAAGAGCTAGCATTCAAGAAAATATGAAAAATTTATTCATATATTCAAATATTTGTTCCTTTGAATCAAAAAAGGAAAAGCTCCAATTTCGAAACAAATGTGAGCTAAAGTGTGTCTTTTTCTGGAATTTAAATTCAGGCTGAAACATTCTATTACATTTATCTTACAAAAATCTCTCTTGGGCTCTTGGTTATATAAGAAATGGGTTTCTTAAGGGTAGAGTGGGAATAGCTTAGGCAGCAGTCCTGGCTGCCAAACTCAGTTGCCTCTGTAGAACATCAATATAAGACTAATTAGATGCTAAATGCTTGGTGAGTATTGAACAGTGCAATCTTCTAATTTTCTGATTAATGACAAAGCTTCATGGAAACATTAATTATATTGGAAGAGTTCAGACAATCCCATTTTTGAGTAAAACAGAAAATATATATGTAAATGGATTTTTCCCCTAATAATATAGCAGCAGACACTTCATAGTCACATGAATAGTAGGTTCCTATTCTTGAGGGTTATGGATGTTTTTAATAATATGATGACAAAATTCAAGGAGGAGTACTGTATTATAGCTACATTATATTTTCTTCGGAATCTGCTTTAAAGCTCAGTGTTAGAAAAGAACATATTGAATCTTTTTTTTAAATGAGAAGTATCATGCAATGCAATTATATATATGTATATATATGTTCAGAATATATATGCTTTATATTCTCTTTGTATACTTCCTTAGTCTGAATTATTTGCTTCTAGAATGGATTAGTAGTTGATGATAATTTGTCTTATTTATCAATAATTTAAGTATCACTATAGATTATACTCTAAAACTATAAAAAGCCCCAGCTAGAAAGTTTTGTTAGTAAGAGAAAGGTCTCTTGGGAAAGATATGATTTAAAATCATAATAAACAACAGTGTACTTTCACTTGAAGAGCCACTTTGTTGAAGATGACAGGGCAGTTTTATTTCAAATGACTGGGGATATGGCAAAGTGAAAATGTGATATAAAAGGAGCTTATTGTAGATACACAATAACTTCAGAAAAGAAGAAAAATGTGCAGTTCAAAGAAATGATATAATCAGAGCAATCAGTAGGCATTCTGAATATTTTTCTTTACTCATTTTATTATAACATTTACACCTGATTCCCTTCCCTGCCACAATATAATAGTTTTAAATCGGGAAAAAGCCTTGGGAATGTCGACTCCAAAAGTCTCATCTTATAAATGAGGTCTCAAGGTCGAAGAAGTGGCCTAAACATGCTAAAGGGCACAGAAACAGTGTCAGATCCAGGTCTGGAACCTAGTTTTTTGGATTTCCTGAAGGGATGTTTCCACTGCAGATACACTTCATCAGTTTTTCATAGAGTCAAAGTTCTGGAAGGGAGTTTCAGAGGGCACCTAATCTATCTTACTTTCTTACACTGATTTAGAAAGTTATGTGAACATTGATCCAATTAAGGAAAAAAGATCTATAGAGAAAAGAATGCTAAAATTTCATTCAATAATTTATTCTAGAGTTTAGTACCCTGTTTGTCAATATATGTTGATACAGTTGTTTATGGAGCACCTACTATGTGTCAGGCACTATGCTATGCGCTGCAGATACTTAGTAAAGCAGAAGAGTCCTTATTTCTTGGAGTTTTTAATCCAATAGAAAAGAGAGCTAATACACATCCATGTATATATGCTAATACACATACATATATTTATTCATATAGACACATATATTTGCACATTAGGGTAAGGCTCTATCTTCGAATATTTAGAAAATAGTGTTGTATCAATGGACAGACATACAAGGAGTAAGATTTTGATTCAAAAGGAGAAAAATATTGGAATTATTTAGAGCTGTCTGAAGATTAAGAGCTTTAGAAAGTGGTGATTTTATAACATTGGGGTGCTCATGAAAGTGCAGCTGGACAGCTTCCAGGAGAGCATTATTTTGGAGGCATTCAAATGCTAGATGGACCTTTTATTAAGTTATTTTTCTTTGAACTTCTTTATGGGAAAAATTAAATTCTTTGCCCAGTGGATTTTATTTAGGCTTCATTTTATTTGATTTCTCTGACATCTGATTCAGATGGCCATTACCTTCTTCTCCAGCTCAACTTCCCTCCTCACCCCCACAGGCTTAATAAACAATATTTGTGGTTCCTTTCTTAATTCTATGGTCTTTCTTTAGAATCTCTTTTGCTCCTCTTCCTCAGTTGTTTAGTCCCTCAGTCATGTCTGACTTCCTTGAAATAATGATGTTCCCTAGTACTCTGTCCTTAGAATATCTACATATTCATATTTCCTTGATCTTATTTACTCTCATCACTTAACTAGTGCCATTGTGTTGCTGATTTCCAAATCTGAGATTCCAAGCAAGAGTTTTTCAATTGAAATATATAACTGTATACTACACCTCTCTATCTGTATGTCTCAGATTGAACTCACTCTCTACTGTCTCAAAACTCTTCCATGTTTTCCTTTGTCACCAAGTAATATTTAAATCTAAGTAAAAGTTGTTTCAAAGTGGTGAATTTGCAACCCTGGAGAAGTTGATTATGTATTAATCACCATGTTATCTAGATCAGAAACTAAGACACAGGTTTCAAAGACTCTGGTCTGGAACAAAGTCCATGGCATGTGGTGAAAGCAAGTCATTCAGTCGTATCCGACTCTTTGCAACCCCATGACTCTAGCCTACCACGCTCCTCTATCCATGGGATTTTCCAGGCAAGAGTACTGGAGTGGGTTGCCATTTCCTTCTCCAGAGGATCTTCCCAACCCAGGGATCAAACTCGGGTTTCCTGCATTGTAGGCAGACACTTTACCATTTGAGCCACCAGGGAAGATGTCATGTGGTAGATACTTAATAATAGTCAGTGAACTGAATGGATTAAACTTATGCTTGATATTGAGGTCAGGTTCTTTCTTCTGCTCCTCAGTTCAGGTCAGTTTCTCAGTCATGTCTGAGTTTGCAACCCCATGGACTGCAGCGCACCAGGCTTCCTTATCCATCAATTCCTGGAGCTTGCTGAAACTCATGTCCACTGAGTCAGTGATACCATCTAACCATCTCATCCTCTGTTGTCCCCTTCTCCCGCCTTCACCTTTCCCAGCATCAGGGTCTTTTCTAATGAGTCAGTTCTTCCCATCAGGTGGCCAAAAGTATTGGAGCTTCAGCTTTAGTATCAGTTCTTCTAATGAATATTCAAGACTGGTTTCCTTTAGGATGGATTGGTTTGATCTCATGTCAAACCAAGGGACTGTCCAAGGGACTCTCAAGAGTTTTCTCCAACACCACAGATCAAAAGCATCAGTTCTTTGGTACTCAGCTTTCTTCACAGTCCAACTCTCACAACCATACACGACTACTGGAAAAACCATAGCTTTGACTAGATGGACCTTTGTTGGCAAAGTAATGTCTCTGCTTTTTAATATGCTATCTAGGTTGGTCATAGTTTTTTTTCCAAGGAGCAAGCATCTTTTGATTTCATGGCTGTCAAAATCTGCTGTGATTTTGGAGGCCAAGAAAATAAATTCTCTCACTGTTTCCATTGTTTCCCCATCTATTTGCCATGAAGTGATGGACTGGATGCCATGATCTTTGTTTTTTTGATGTTGAGTTTTAAGCCAACTTTTTCACTCTCCTCTTTCACTTTCATCAAGAGGCTCTTAGTTCTTCTTCACTTTCGGCCATAAGCATGGTGTTATCTGCGTATCTGAGGTGATTGATATTCCTCCCCGCAGTCTTGATTGCTGCTTGTGCTTCATCCAGTCCAGCATTTTGCATGATGTACTCTGCAAATAACCATGCTGTTGAGATCTTTTGTGGTTATCTGGGTCATTAGGATCTTTTCCTTATAGTTCTGTGTTTTCTTGCCACCTCTTTTAATATCTTCTGGTTCTGTTAGATCCACACTGTTTCTGTCCTTTATTGTGCCCATATTTGCGTGAAATGTTCTTTTGCTCCTAAGGGAGATTATACCATTTGATAAGGAAGATTGTGGAATGACCTTTTTCAGTACTCTAAGTTCAGAATGTCTTCAAGGGAAATTAAAGAAGAGAAACTTCAAAGTCTTCTCTAGAGGACCTCATTTTTTTTTTCTATGTATGTAATGAAGACAGGAGACTAACATCTATTGAGTACTTTACATTGACCCGTGCCCTGAGTTAGTAACCTTTATGTATATATTTGTTCATTTATTCCTCATAATGAGCTAAGGGCCCCGGGATTAGTATTGATATCTTCTACTTCATTTTATGGCTAAATAGTTGATTGTCAGAGAGGTTAAAAAGTAGTTCTGTTAAAGATCACTAAACTTATTAGGTGACTGAGCTAAAATTTGAACCCAGGTTATTTAAATTCAAAGGCAAAGGCTTCCACCATCCTTCGTTTGTTTTCTGTTGATCATTTTCCATTTACCAAGGTCACTGGCATTGTAATTCCATCTTTACATATGAAAACACTCTGCATGTTCATGTAGCTTTGAGTGTGAGTGTGTGCTTAGTCACTCAGTCGTGTCTGACTCTTTCCGACCCCGTGGACTGTAGCCTGCCAGGTTCCTCTATCCGTGTGATTCTCCAGGAGAGAATACTGGAGTGACTTGCAATTCCTTTCTCCAGGGGATCTTCCCAACTCAGGGATTGAATCCAGGTCTCCTGCATCCTTGTAGGCAGATACTTTACCTTCTGAGCACAAGGCAAGCCCATTTAGTGTGTAGTTAGTATGTATTAAACACCTACTTTTTACTGAGTATCATGCACAATAAAAAGAGGGAATAGTCAGCTCTTGCCTTGAAAGAAATGACATAGTTATCCACAGTGTTATGAAGCATGCTGTTTCGGCCTCATGGAGGTTGTAGAAAACTAATTAAACCACTCTGGATCAAAGATTAATTCCTGGGATGCTTTATTTTTCTTGTTGAATTATTGTAGCTACATGATCTTAGAAATACTTTCCGATGTGTTGATGACTATATCACTTAAGTCATGTCAAGAGTCTTCTATTTAAATGCACCTATGGTCCCTCTTTTAAGCACAACTTTGATTTATATCCCTTAATGTATCCACTTTACTTTGTTGAAAGTATTTATTTATTTGCCTTAGTCACTAGATTGTGATTCTTGAAGGCGGAGACTGTTCTTTGCCTATTTTCTGCCATATTGTTATTCCTTAATGTTTATTGGAAAAGGAAGGGAGGGAGGAAGGAAGAAAAGTATCCTTGTCTTTCATCTCCTGAAGTTATAATTTTGTTAAGTAAAAATGTTAAATTTGTCTGAAGTGTTTTGTTTTTTGAATAGCTTTTCTACTACATGAGCTATATGATTTTTCTCTTTGATAAAGATTTTTGTGATGATTCGCTTTGGTAGATTTCATTAAAAAAATAAATATGATACAGTTCTTCTCTGACCATCTTCCTAATCCTCCATGAATTTTAAAAAATGATAGGTGTGGGCCTATGGCCAGTTTCTTAATATTATAATAGATAAAATGTGTTTATTCATAATTTATCTCTGTATTATCAGTATGCAATGCATCAAAAGGGAGGAAGAGAGGTCCTTTGAAGTCTCTGGTGAAATTCCCTTTTTTTTGGGAGGGGGATGCCTCTTCCTATGGAGAGGGCAATGGCACCCTACTCTAGGACTCTTGCCTGGAGAATCCCATGGATGGAGGAGCCTGGTAGGCTACAGTCCATGGGGTCGCTAAGAGTTGGGCACACTGAATGACTTCACTTTCACTCTTCACTCTCATGCATTGGAGAGGGAAATGGCAACCCACTCCAGTGTTCTTGCCTGGAGAATCCCAGGGATGGGGGAGCCTGTTGGGCTGCTGTCTATGGGGTTGCACAGAGTCGGACACGACTGATGTGACTTTGCAGCAGCAGCAGCCTCTTCCTAATCATTCATTATAAATGGAGTGTCATGCAACAGAAGTTTATTACTGTTCAAACTTTGTTCTAGTCACAGCTGTAGTTTTCTTTCAATACCACTGAATATTTCAGAATTTGGAATTGTTCTGTAATATAAAATTTTAGCAGAGTAGAGCTGTAGGATTTGCTTATGTTCTCTTATTCTCTTCAAATACTGTAGATCCTCTACATGAATCAGTTATCAGTAATGAGGTGATGGTTTATAACAAAGTAGTAATAAAAATGATTAATACTAACATAATCATAATAGCAATAATGTAATTTATAATCAGAGAGATAATATGGTAACCTTAAGAGTGGCGAGTCATAGCAAAGTGAATAACGTAATGTTGCTAGGTTGCAAGCCGGCTTCCCCAGTGGCTAAGTGGTAAAGAATCTGGCTGCCAGTGCAGGAGATGGAGGTTCAATCCTTGGGTTGGGAAGATCCCTTGGGGAAGGAAAGGGGAACCTGTTGCAGTATTCTTGCCTGAAAATTCCAGGAACAGAGGAGCCTGCTGGGCTACAGACCATGGGGCCGCAAAGAGTTGGACATGATTGAGAATGCACACACACACACACACACACACGTTGCAAGCTACTTATTGTTTTCAGAATAGAGATCAATCAAGAAATGCTATAGCAGCCTGAACAGATGAGTAAGAATGAACATGTTTTCAAAATTTATGGATATGTTAGTAAAATATTGATGAGTGGAACTATAACAATAGGCCAAGATAGTCTGCTATCTGATAAAGCCTATATTGCAGTTAGGGTTTACAGTTCTTGGGGACTCTCTTGAGTAAATACTACAGAAGTAATAAACAAGTACATACTCTGGTAGAGCAAATATGGAAATGGAAGAACATAAAAGCAGAGTTATCTATCTCAGGAACCTGGCTGACGTGATGTATGCATTAGACAAGTTTCGAAGCTAGTATTTCTTTCATGTTTTGGCAGCATTTCAGAAGAAGGTGAATCTTTACACTCCCTTTATCACTAGGAGATTTGTTTTCTCAAGGAGATTTGTCTAAAGTACTCACCCAGTATGATGCTAATGACCTAATATCTGATTTACCTGACTTTAAAAGTACTTTTGCTTATTATTATGATGATGATAACATTGGACTCTGACATATAATTTTCTTTGTTTGGCATTTTAAAAATGGGATATCAATTATTTTAGGCCCAAGGGTACTATTAAGTCTTGCCCTAGGGTCCTTGAGACTGCAATTTTCTCTTTGAGCTTTCATAAATCACTGGCGCCACAAGACAAACAAGACAGTTATGCTGCTAATAAAGAACTTTGAAACTATAGAATAGGGGAATTGTCTTAGAATCTTAATTTTTAGGTTTGTGCTTCATGGTAAACTTGTTTCTGTTATACTCCTCAGATTCATTTCTATTATATAGGTGCTGTCAGTTATGAATATAATAACAACAACGCTTATTAAAAGGACCTGTAACTTAGTTTAAAACATCTATTTCTTGTGTTTTCTAACTCTAATTTACACTCTTCTAGTTGGCCTCATTTTTTACTATAATAGGCACACACTTGTAAAACTCTTACTAAATGCACATTTAAGGGCTTCGCTGGTGACTCAGATGGGAAAGAATCCACCTGCAGTGTGGGAGAACTGGGTTTGATCCCCAGATTGGGAAGATCCATTGGAGAAGGGCATGGCAACCCACTCCAGTATTCTTGCCTGGAGAATCCCCATGGACAGAGGAGCCTGGCAGGCTACAGTCCATGGGATCGCAAAGAGTTGGACATGACTGAGCAACTAAGCACAAGTACACAAGGTGTGGGAAGCCCTGGAAAGCTAGATAATATAGGTAGTCATTAATTTACAAATGTCGTGTGTAGGTATCTGTGTGGTGCATTTGAGAAAATCTCTGTGTACCAAACAGATCATAGACTTTGGCATCAGATAAATCAGATGAGTTCTATTGCTTATTAGGGGCATGATATTTGCCAAATTACCAGCTTCCATAAAAACCAATTTATGGCTGGTTTTGTTCATCTCCATCTTCATCTATTGCTCTACCCCTAGATTAGAGAGTCCAAGATAGCTATTATTTCTTCTGAAAATATTTAACTATTTTCCTAAAAGATAGTAACTTTTAAAAGTTTTATGTAGTTTGGATATTAACCCTTGATCAGCTAGATGATTTGCAAGTATTTTTTGTGTGTTGCCTTTTCATTTTTTCAAAAAACTACAGAGATGCTGTTTAATTTGATGTAGTCCCCTTAGTTTGTTTTTGCTTTAATTTTCAAATCTGAATAATCATTGCCAAGACTGAAGTAAGTGAGCTTGCCCATTATGTTTTCTTCTAGAAGTTTTATTGTTTCGGGTCTTATGTCCATGTCTTTCATTCATTTTGAATTGATTTTGTGTATTGAGTAAGATAGTGGTTCAGTTTCATTCTTTTGCATACGACTGTCTGGTTTCCCCAGAGAAGGCAATGGCACCCCACTCCAGTACTCTTGTCTGGAAAATCCCATAGGTGGAGGAGCCTGGTGGGCTGCAGTCCATGGGGTCGTTAAGAGTCACACACGACTGAGCGACTTCACTTTCACTTTTCGCTTTAATGCATTGGAGAAGGAAATGGCAACCCACTCCAGTGTTCTTGCCTGGAGAATCCCAGGGACGGGGGAGCCTGGTGGGCTGCCGTCTATAGGGTTGCACAGAGTCAGACTACTGAAGCGACTTAGCAGCAGCAGCAGTCTGGTTTCCCAATGCCATTTATTGAAAAGACTATCCTTTCCCCATTGTGTATTCTTGGTTCCTTTGTCATAAATTAATTGGCTATATATATATATATATATATATATATATGGGTTTATTCTGGGGCTGTGTATTCTGTTTAACTATGCTCTGTTTTTATGCCAATGCCATACAACTTTGATTTGTAGNAGTCTGGTTTCCCAATGCCATTTATTGAAAAGACTATCCTTTCCCCATTGTGTATTCTTGGTTCCTTTGTCATAAATTAATTGGCTATATATATATATATATATATATATATATGGGTTTATTCTGGGGCTGTGTATTCTGTTTAACTATGCATCTGTTTTTATGCCAATGCCATACAACTTTGATTTGTAGGTTTGTAATATAGTTTGAAGTCAGGAAGTGTGATGACTCCACTTCTGTTCTTCCCCAGGGGTTACTTTGCTTTTTCAGGTCTTTTGTGGTTCAATACAAAATTTTAGCACTGTGTGTTCTATTTCTGTGAAAAATGCCATTGGAATTTTGATAGGGACTATATTAAATCTGTAGATTGCTATGGGTAGTAAGGACATTTAAACAATATAAATTCTTCCAATCCATAATCAGTATATTTCCATTTATTGTATCTTCCTCAGTGTTTCATCATTGCATTATAGGATGTAAGATGTTCTATACTGTGTATAAGATGCTATATACTGTGTATGACATTATATACTGTATATAAGATATTGTATATTGTATATATGTAATATATATATATAAATGTATATGTACTTAAATATATAAATAGGTATCTAAAGTATATGTCTGTGTATGTATATAAAGAACTCCTGCAACTCAACAGCAAAAAAACAATTCAATTAAAAAGTGAATGAAGAACTGGATAGACATTTTTCTAAAGAAGACATTCAAAGGACCAATAGGTACTTGAAAAAGTCCTCACCATCACTAATTATTAGGGAAATACAAATCAAAACCTCAGTGATATACTTCATATTGTCAGATTGGCTATCATTAAAAAGAGAAGAAATAACAAGTGGTGAGGATATCGAAAAAAGGAAACTTTGTGTACTGTTCGTGGGAATATAAATTGGTATAGCTGCTATGGAAAACAATATGGAGGACCCTCAAAAAAATAAGACTGTATCTACCATTTGATCCAACAATTCCTTTTCTGGATATATATGCAGAGAAACTAATATCACTATTTCAAGAGGATATCTACACCCTATGCTCATTGCATCATTTTTAAAATAATAGCCAACACATGGAAACAATTGAGAGGTCCTTTGATGGATACATGAATAAAGAAAATGTGTATTTATACAATGGAATATTCTTCAGCCATAAAAAAAGGAAAATCATGCCCATTGGTGACAACATTGATGGACCTCAAGGGCATTATGCTAAGTGAAATAAGTCAGACAGAGACAGACAAACACTGGATTATTTAATTTGTATTGAAATAAAAACGAAACTTACAGAAACAGAACAGGTTGGTGGCTGTCAGAGGCAAGGAGAGGCAAAATGAGTGAAGGGGGGTCAAAAGGTATAAACTTCTAGTTATAAGGTGAGTAAGTTATGGAGATGTAATATATAGCATGGTGACTGCACTGTGTATTTGAAAGTTGCTGAGAGAATAAATCTCAAATGCTCTCATCATAAGCAAAAAGAATATGTAACTATGTTACTATGTGAGATGATGGATATTATCCTACTGCAAGGATCATTTCACAATATATACATATATCAAATAATTATGTTGTACAACTTAACTAATAGTGTCATAGATAAAAAATCACAATGATATCTTCATGCCTAAAAATTTAACATTAATTCCTAAATATTACCAAATATCCAGTAGTTGGTGTTGAAGTTTTTATGATGAGAACTGCTAAGATCAGGATCTTGAAAAATATATATATAGACATCTTGGATCAGGATATATATATAGAGTCCATCTATTCATGACAGATGCCTCTGTTAAATATTTTTAAACCTGTATTCCCCCTCCATCTCTTTTGTTCTTCTTCCTTGTAATTTATCAGTGAAAGAAATGAGGTCATTTGTCCAGTAGATTTCCTATAGTCTGGATTTTAATGATTGAATTCTTGCTATGTTTTTAACCCATTTATTTGTTCCCTATATTTTTGGTAAATTGGTAATTCAAACTAGTAGCATGGTCATATTCGATTTAGATTTTTGGGGGCAGGAATACGTCACAGATGGCATTGTATACTTGCATAATATATGATTTTCTTTCTTTCCTGATGTTATTAATCACTGTTCAGTGCTTAGATCTATTAATTTATGAAGGGTAACAGAGTAATGATATAGCAATTCAATTATTCCTTTTTTATTTATTGGCTACTCTACTGCTTAAGGAGAAATCTCTGCTTATCTGTTGCTCACACAGAGGTACAGTGTAGAAAAGGCAGTATAAAAATGTAATTTTTTTTTAAAATTTGCAAATTTTCAAATATTTAGCATCTTTAAAAGGTGTCTAATGAAATAAATAAGTGACTAATGGGTCCCTTAAAAATTATAATTATGAAGTCACATTTCATATGTCTCATTCCACTGCAGATATTATCCTTATTAATGCTCAAATTGCCCTGTCTTTGGTCAGTATGAACCTTTTCAAGTTTTCTCATGAGTTTTTTTTCAGTTCAGTTCAGTTGCTCAGTCATGTCCGACTCTTTGTGACCCCATGAATCGCAGCACGCCAGGCCTCCCTGTCCATCACCAACTACAGGAGTTCACTCAGACTCACGTCCATCTAGTCAGTGATGCCATCCAGCCATTTCATCCTCTGTCGTCCCCTTCTCCTCCTGCCCCCAATCCCTCCCAGCATCAGGGTCTTTTCCAATGAGTCAACTCTTCGCATGAGGTGGCCAGAGTACAGGAGCTTCAGCTTTAGCATCATTCCTTCCAAAGAAATCCCAGGATTGATCTCCTTCAGAATGGACTGGTTGGATCTCCTTGTAGTCCAAGGGACTCTCAAGAGTCTTCTCCAACACCACAGTTCAAAAGCATCAATTCTTCAGCACTCAGCCTTCTTCACAGTCCAACTCTCACATCCACACATGACCCCTGGAAAAGCCATAGCCTCGACCAAACAGACCTTTGTTTGCAAAGTGATGTCTCTGTTTTTGAATATACTATCTAGGTTGGTCGGAGAAGGCAATGGCACCCCACTTGTATTTTTCACAGAGCTAGAACAAATAATTTCACAATTTGTATGGAAACACAAAAAACCTCGAATAGCCAAAGCCATCTTGAGAAAGAAGAATGGAACTGGAGGAATCAACCTGCCTGACTTCAGGCTTTACTACAAAGCCACAGTCATCAAGACAGTATGGTACTGGCACAAAGACAGAAATATAGATCAATGGAACAAAATAGAAAGCCCAGAGATAAATCCACACACCTATGGACAGCTTATCTTCGACAAAGGAGGCAAGAATATACAGTGGATTAAAGACAATCTTTTTAACAAGTGGTGCTGGGAAAACTGGACAACCACTTGTAAAAGAATGAAATTAGATCACTTTCTAACCCCATACACAAAAATAAACTCAAAATGGATTAAAGATCTAAACGTAAGACAAGAAACTATAAAACTCCTAGAGGAGAACATAGGCAAAACACTCTCCGACATACATCACAGCAGGATCCTCTATGACCCACCTCCTAGAATACTGGAAATAAAAGCAAAAATAAACAAATGGGATCTAATTAAAATTAAAAGCTTCTGCACAACAAAGGAAACTATAAGCAAGGTGAAAAGACAGCCTTCTGAATGGGAGAAAATAATAACAAATGAAACAACAGACAAGATGTCTCAACCTTATATTGATACTTTTCTTTCTACAAACCTGGAACAAACTATTTTTCTCAAGTAACCCTGCTGCTCTTTGATAGGAAGTGGCATTTAGAACTAGGATCTGGGAGCTAGAGTTGCCCATTGCTATTGGGTTGTATGTTGTTGCAAAGCCTTTCCAGTGTATAGAACTAGGAAATGCTGAGTTTTATGACATTTTATTATAAATTTATAATAATACCTCCAATTAAAGCTTAGGACTTTAGAGCTTTTACTTAATCTCTTTGATTTTATGTCTTAATCCCATGCTGGAAAACCTGGTTACCAATGACAGCAATATAATTGTTTGTTTGTTTCCTCCGATAGCATACACACAACAGTCTCAGGATGACGGTACCAACTCTATTACCAATGAATGAGTACTGAAAACATCTAATTTTAGTTAATAGTTTCTTTTTGTGCTTAGGCTACATAGATTCATTGGTTTCTTATTTTTAGCTTTCAGAGCTTGCTTTTTAAAATTTAAAAGTAAAATATTTAAATATTAAAAAAATAAAATTAAATTAATTTTATTAAATTAAAAATATCTAAAACACAAGGCATGTTCAGAGAACTCTGGTTTCTATCACTGACCCCTTCCACTGCTTCCCTCCCCCCCCCCCCCCCCCC
>SJXQ01004449.1:217093-336950 GCA_006408695.1 Aepyceros melampus
GGCTAGGTTCCCAGGAGATTTTCAGAAAGGGCTTCAGATATACTCTTATCACCAAACACTTTGCCCTCTGAGCTCTAAAAACATGGGGTCTGATGGGGATCTGGATCACAGAGGATGTCTTCTTGCTTGAGCTGAATGTGTTGGATAAAGGCACACAGCTGAGAGGAGATACTTAAAGACACAGAGCTCCACGGGCAGGGCGCCCAAGAGTGTAGGAAGAGGCATATCATGGGGCAAGCTACGGGCTTCAAACATTGTCTTCCTTTCTGCTTTACTTCGTTTGCACTGAGCTTAGCTCAGAAACTGAGCCTTGGTAGAGAATACAAGCCTATCATTCAGATTCTGCCATAAAAAGTATTTATTGTGGCTTTCTATTAAAACAACTTGGAGTTCTGACACTCAGAGGAGCAGCCTGTTCCTTTTAGAATATTTCTTCCTGAGTTATAATCCCTAAATGGGGAAATGCATCCTACAAGATACTTAAGAATTTTATGATGCTCAGTAATTCACCATGGTCTCCTCAGTTTATGGTGGCAGTTCTGCTGGTAACGGTAGCATGAATATTTTTATTAATGGCCATTACATTGAATGTTAGTTTCTTCAGGATTATTAAAATCCTTTGTTTAGTTATTTGTTTCTGTTTTACTCTCCCCTGAACCTACCTTTTGGCAAGTGATTGACTACAGCCCTGCATGAGTCAATACTTTAAAGAAACAACTTGAGTATTCAAAAAATGTCTTTTAGTCACATCTAATGCAGTTATAGAAACAGAAGAGTTCTTCAGTGCTATGTCAAGTTATACCATGGGACAGGAAGAAATTATGTTTCTTCTATAATGAGTCTTTTGACAGCCTGAACTCTTAATAATTTTTTAGAACTCCACATTGAATTAAAAATTCAGTTGTATACCTGCATAATATGTGAAGTTATTACCTTTTACTTCTAAACTGGAGTGTTTCAACGGAAGAGAAACATTTCTTCTTTCTTGCTTTAACCGAGTTGAGGAAGGAGTTGAATGCTTTATATCCTCCAGTGCCTTTTCATTTGCACTGAAAGTACATGAGCTTTAAGTGCTGGAGATAACTAAGGAGGTTAACATTCTCTTTTGCTTTTAATGACATTATCTTGCCTTTACCACCCTGTCTTGGAAACTAAAAGTGAGAGACTAGCCGTGATAGAAAGAAAAAAAGAAACATCTAGAAAAAGACCACTTGTAGTTTCACAACTATGTCTTTATAACTGGGCAGGGTAGGAAAGAAGTGAATCTGAAAAATAGAGACCTCGGTCCAGATACAAGATGCAGATTTAAGGGGCCAAAGCAATTTGAGATGGAGAAGGCGATGGCACCCCACTCCAGGCTCTTGCCTGGAAAATCCCATGGATGGGGGAGCCTGGTGGGCTGCCGTTTATGGGGTCGCACAGAGTCAGACACGACTGAAGTGACTTAGCAGCAGCAGCAGCAGCAGCAATTTGAGAGTACCAAGTCTAAGGAATTTAGGTGATAGCTCTGAGAAGATTTGAATCTGTTCCTGTAGAGAATTGACAGTACCTGGAAAAATATGTTCTTATATGCTAATAAATTGTGACAAACTCACCAGGGGAATGTCTGGGTCCACTCTTCAGTTGTTTGCTTTTAGTACTTAGAATTCTTCACTCAGTAGAAATATGCCAAGTAGAATATGTTTTAATAAACTATTATGTGAAAAGTATGTTTATGATTTGAGATACTGTCTACTATGTTCACCTATATGCAGCAATTTAGTCCTTCCCAAATATCTAAATGTGGTTATATAAACTTGTTGTTTATAGAATGCACATGTATCTTTTTTTCCCACTCAACACATACTTAAGCCCCACTTACTTTGTGATGAGCCCTGTCTTTGGTACTAGAGATATCAACTCAGATCTTGCCTCTGCTTTTTTGGAGCTTATATTCTAGTCTAGTAGGGGCGTGTGTGCTAAGTTACTTCAGTCCTGTCCATGCCTTTCTGACTCTGTGGACAGTAGCCCGCCAGGCTCTTCTGTCCAAGGGATTCTCCAGGCAAGAATACTGCAGTGGGTTGCCATTTTCTTTCTTCTAGGGATCTTTCTGATCCAGGGATCAAACTGGCACCTCTTACATCTCCTGCTGTGGTAGGAGGGTTCTTTACCACTAGTACCACCTGGGAAGGCCCTTACTGGGGTAGGCATAGGATTAAAAAACTGTCAGATAATTGTAAATGCTATGAAAAAAATAGAAGCGAGATGATGGTGGGACCTGGACCTGGACCTGGACCTGGACCTCTCTCCAGGGTGGGAGAGGCTAGAGGAGTCAACTGTTTAATTAGGATGTTCCCAGAAGGCATCTCTATGGAGGTGATGTTTGAGTCAGCACTGGGATGATGAGAAGGAAACAGCCATTGGAAAAATGGGAAGGTGATGGCAAGTGCAAAAGCCCTGAGGTGTTAGTGAACTGGTGAGACTCAGGGAGACAGGGGGGTAATGAGGGAGGCAGACTTGACTGCAGAGGTCTTGTTGGTCATGAATAGATGCAGGTAAGGTGATTCCTGAAGTTTTCTAAATATCTACTCCTTAATATCACTTACCACTTTAACATCGCTCATATTCAAATTGCATTTTAATATCTGCCTATGCTCTGATATTCAATAAAAATCAAGTAACTGTGCCAATTGCTTCTTCATAGGGCACTATAATTATAATGTCACTGAGACAGAATATTTTCCTAATTTCTTCTTTCCTGCATTGATTTTTTTATTGAAAAAACTTTCCCTCAGGCCATTTTCTAAGATATGAAAAATTTAAGACTGCTTGAAAGAAAAAAAATTTTTCTATTATGCATTTTTGAATACTGAAGATAATTATTTTAAATTTCATGCTTAAGATTTTTTATAGTTTTTATTTCTTGAGGGAGAGCATAGTGTTTCAAGGTGTTTTAATGCACAAACTGCATAATTACTATTAATTTCATCACATGTAAATGAAGTGAAGGCATATATGCTCCATTTTTAGACAAAAACAAAAGAAGGTAAATAGTGTTTACATAAAAATAAAGAAAAATGTAAAAAGCTCCTGTACTTTACTTTAATGTTATATACCTAAACTGTGGAAAATTCTGAAAGAGATGGGAATACCAGACCACCTGACCTGCCTCTTGAGAAACCTACATGCAGGTCAGGAAGCGACAGTTAGAACTGGACATGGAACAACAGACTGGTTCCAAATAGGAAAAGGAGTACGTCAAGGCTGTATATTGTCACCCTGCTTATTTAACTTCTATGCAGAGTACATCATGAGAAACGCTGGACTGGAAGAAACACAAGCTGGAATCAAGATTGCTGGGAGAAATATCAATAACCTCAGATATAACAACAGACTGGTTCCAAATAGGAAAAGGAGTACGTCAAGGCTGTATATTGTCACCCTGCTTATTTAACTTCTATGCAGAGTACATCATGAGAAACGCTGGACTGGAAGAAACACAAGCTGGAATCAAGATTGCTGGGAGAAATATCAATCACCTCAGATATGCAGATGACACCACCCTTATGGCAGAAAGTGAACAGGAACTAAAAAGGCTCTTGATGAAAGTGAAAGAGGAGAGTGAAACAGTTGGCTTAAAGCTCAACATTCAGAAAACGAAGATCATGGCATCTGGTCCCATCTCTTCATGGGAAATAGATGGGGAAACAGTAGAAACAGTGTCAGACTATCTTTTTGGGCTCCAAAATCACTGGAGATGGTGACTTCAGCCATGAAATTAAAAGACGCTTACTCCTTGGAAGAAAAGTTTTGACCAACCTAGATAGCGTATTCAAAAGCAGAGACATTACTTTGCCAACTAAGGTCCGTCTAGTCAAGGCTATGGTTTTTCCAGTGGTCATGTATAGATGTGAGAGTTGGACTGTGAAGAAAGCTGAGTGCCGAAGAATTGATGCTTTTGATCTGTGGTGTTGGAGAAGACTCTTGAGAGTCCCTTGGACTGCAAGGAGATCCAACCAGTCCATTCTGAAGGAGATCAGCCCTGGGTATTCTTTGGAAGGAATGATGCTAAAGCTGAAACTCCAGTACTTTGGCCACCTCATGCAAAGAGTTGACTCATTGGAAAAGACTCTGATGCTGGGAGGGATTGGAGGCAGGAGGAGAAAGGGACGACAGAGGATGAGATGGCTGGATGGCATCACTGACTCGATGGACATGAGTCTGAGTGAACTCCGGGAGTTGGTGATGGACAGGGAGGCCTGGCATGCTGTGATTCATGGGGTTGCAGTTGGACACGACTGAGTGACTGAACTGAATTGAAACATAACTGAATCGCATGTTTTTAATTTATGCTATCTTAAATGCACAAGGAAAAGATATTCATTCCTTCTATTTGTTTCAAATGTATGTGTGTGACCTAATATACTATATATTAGTTAATATGCTTATATATTAGTTAAAATATAGTATATATTTTATCTTAAGATCTTTTCCCAAGATCTGTATATACATGAAAACAGTATAATATCTATTGCCCTTAAAAAAGTTCAATTTTTGGAATATTGTTCGACCATAAAGAAGGATGAATGTTTACCACTTAAAACAACATGGATGGACTTGGAAAGTATTATACTAATTGAAATAAGTCAGACAGAGAAAGACAAATAGTCTATGATATCACTAAGATGTGTGATCATAAAAAAAAAACTAGTGAATATAACAAAAAAGGAACAGACTCACAGATACAGAGAACAAACTAGTGATTATCAGTGAGGAGAGGGAAGAGAAAGAGGGGTAAGGGATTTAGAAACACAAACTAGTTGTATAAAATAAACTGCAAGTATATATTGTACAACACAGGGAATATAGCTAATTTCTTATAACTATAAATGGAATATAACCTTTAAACATCGTGAAACACTGTTATATACCTGAAACTTAAATAATGTGAAGCAACTACACTTCAATTACAAGAAAACAACTTTGTTTAGCTTTCTGGATAACAGAACATTTTCAAATATGTTATCTCATATAATCCTTAACACCAAGTCTAAAAAGAATACTGAAGCAGACATTGCTAGTTACCTATTCATTCCAATCTCCCTTCTTTACTAACACAACTTCAGTTTTGACTGGATTGGACATGTGTTCATCTTAAAAAGGGTGGATTTCCTAACCTTCCTTGCTACCAGTGGTGTGTGACACAGTTGGAGCCTATGAACTATGAACAGATGTCTTACATGGATCTGGAGTCTTTTCTCTTCCAGTAAAGCTTCTGTCCCCACCTGTCCCCTTTCCTCATTTTATCACAGACACAGTTATTAGCTAGAGCTATCAAATTTCTTAGGACCAGAGGGAGAGGCCAAGAGAACTCCAGTGACCATGACTCTGGCCATTCTTAAGTCTCCACGCTCCTGGGCTTCTTGTGTGAAAACAGCCCTCACAGTTGTTCACCCGCAGGCAGTCCATTACTAACATTAGTAGGATTCTTAGGTTAGAGTTTCAGTGAATTGACTACGAGCCACAGCACATAAACCTTGGGACTTGAACATCAGTCCTTGTTGTTGTTCAGTCGCTAAGTCATGTCTGACTCTTTGAGACCCCATGGACTGCAACACATCAGGCCTCCTTGTCCTTCACTATTGCCCAGAGTTTGCTAAACTCATGTCCATTGAGTCAGTGATGCCATTCAACCATCTTATCCTCTGTTGCCCCCTTCTCCTCTTGCCTTCAATCTTTTCTGGCATCAGGGTCTTTTCCAATAAATCCTCTATTCGCATCAGGTGGCCAAAGTATTGGAGCTTCAGCATCAGTCCTTCCAATGAGTATTCAGGATTTATTTCCTTTAGGATAGACTGGTTTGATTTCCTTGCAGTTCAAGGGCCTCTCAAGAGTCTTCTCTAGCACCACAATTCAAAAGCATCAATTCTTTGATGCTTAGCCTTCTTTATGGTCCAACTTAAGGCCTGCTTAACTTCACACTCCAGGATGTCTGGCTCTGGGTGAGTGACCACACCACTTTGGTTACCTGGGTTATTAAGAGCTTTTTTTTGTACAGTTCTTCTATGTATTCTTGCCCCCTTTTCTTAATCTCTTCTGCTTCTATTAGGTCCTTGCCATTTTTGTCCTTTGTTGTGTCTATCTTTGCCTGAAATGTTCCCTTGGTATCTCTAGTTTTCTTGAAGAGATCTCTAGTCTTGCCCATTCTATCATTTTTTGCATTGAAGACAATCTCATATCCATACATGACTACTGGAAATAAAATAGTTTTGAATATATGGACCTTTGTGGGCAAAGTGATGTCTCTGTTTTTTAATACACTGTCTAGGTTTTTCATAGGTCTTCTTCCAAGGAGCAAGTGTCTTTTAATTTCATGGCTGCAGTCAACATCTGCATTTTGAGACATGTGGGATTTTGGAGCCCAAGAAAGTGAACTCTGACATTGATGATTCCCCCTTTTTCCTTTGTTTCCCATGAAGTGATGGGACCAGATGCCATAATCTTCATTCTTTGAATGTTGAGTTTTAAGCTAGCTTTTTAACTCCCTCTTTCACCTTCATCAAGAGGCTTTCTAGTTTTTCTTCACTTTCTACCACTAAAGTGGTATCATCTGCCTATCTGAGGTTGTTGATATTTCTCCTGGCAATCTTGATTCCAGCTTGTGCTTCACCCAGCCCAGCATTTCACATACCGGGCTTATGTACTCTGCATATAAGTTAAATAAGCAGGGTGACAATATACAGCCTTGATGTAGTCCTTTCCTAATTTTGAACCAGTCTGTGTTCCATGTCCAGTTCCAACCTGTTCCCCTGGTATCTCAGGCGGCAGGTAAGGTGGTCTGGTATTCCCATCTCATTAAGAATAGTCTACAGTTGTGAATGCACAGCCAAAGGCTTTAGAATAGTCAATGAAGCAGAAGTAGATGTTTTTTGGAATTCCCTTGTTTTTTCTGTGATCCAGTTTATATTTACAATTTGATTTCTGGTTTCTCTGCCTTTTCTAAACCCAGTTTGTACATCTGGAAGTTATCCATTCACTTACTGCTGAAGCTTAGCTTGAAGGATTTTGAGCATAATCTTGCTGACATGTGAAATGAGTGCAATTGTACAGTAGTTTGAGCATTCTTGGCATTGCCTTCCTTTGGGATTGGAATGAAAGCTGACCTTTTCCAGTCCTGTGGCCTCTGCTGAGTTTTTCAAATTTGCTGGTGTAATGAGAGGTGCACTTTAACAGCATCATCTTTTGTGATTTGAAAAAGTTCAGCTGGAATTTCATCACCTCCACTAGCTTTGTTAGTAGTAATGTTTTCTAAGGCCTGCTTAACTTCACACTCCAGGATATCTGGCTCTGGGTGAGTGACCACACCACTTTGGTTACCTGGGTTATTAAGAGCTTTTATTTTGTACAGTTCTTCTATGTATTCTTGACCCCTTTTCTTAATCTCTTCTGCTTCTATTAGGTCCTTGCCGTTTTTGTCCTTTGTTGTGTCTATCTTTGCCTGAAATGTTCCCTTGGTATCTCTAGTTTTCTTGAAGAGATCTCTAGTCTTGCCCATTCTATCATTTTTGCTATTTCTTTGCACTGTTCTCTTATGAAGGCTTTATATTCTGGATCGTATATTCTTTTTCACTGTTTTATTTGTATCATACAATTGAGTTATCATTTTGATTTCATATTCCTGTTATAGTCCAAAATCTTGTCTGATTAGATGCAGTATTTTCTAGAATGTGTCCTAATGTTCCTCTTCGCCTGACATGATAATGTGATGTGATAGGTTTGGTGGTCAGCATGCCAAGCTTATGCCAGAGGTAGCAGGTCAATCCAGTTGTGTAGTGATCACCCTGCTTTAAACAGTCATCACCAGCCACCTTTCAGAACAACTATAGCTGTCCTTCTACCTTCATATCACAAATTCCTAGTTCAAATGGTAGAAATCAAAAGTTGTATTTACTCATTAAAAACAACATTATTGAATGTCAAGCACTGGGTGAAGTGGTGGTACTAGAATTATTAATGGAATCTTACTATCAGTATAATGAAGTGAACGTCCCTCCTCTGATTGTTATGCTAGACATCAACATATCACAACATTTTGGCATTTTTTTTTATTTGCCCTAGAGCAAGGGTTCAACACATTCTTGGAGCTTGATTAAAATTAAAACATGAATACTTTCTGGAGAACTGGCTCTATTGTTGTAATATAATTTGACACTTCAATGGCTTTCAAATCTGTCTTTAGAGTCACAATTATGCTGTGATTTGGGCAAAAGCAATTACCCATGCAAGTAGCTGCAGCTGTGTACAAATAGCCTAAAATTATTCATGGCCCCCATCAAAGCTCTATGCCTCACTTCTATGAGAGAGTGACCCTGAATTTCAGAATAGCATTTAAACAGGAGATGAATTACTATGCAGTGGAAGACACTGTCAGAATGTTCATATCTAGCCCTCAGATCCGAATTAGACAATTTTGGATTTCACATTTCCAGAGAACCGGAGACCTCTTTATGCCACAGCCAATCAACAAATAAGTAAAATCTCTAAACACTGAATTTTGGTCACATTTTAGTGCTACCTTTTGGATCAAGGTGAATTGCTGAGTTTAAGGGGTCTCAAGGTGCCATATCTTCTTGGAGGGAGTCTTCTTCCTCCCTAGCTGCTTTATCCTCTGTAAGGAATTGACATAAGTTCACATTTCTCTCAGTAGTTTGCATCAAATCACATCCACATTAAGGTTTTTTTCTTTCCGTTGTTCACTGTGCATACAAATAAGTAATCTGAGAATGTGAATGTAATTAAAAAATGCTCTCTCATGAGTGTGGCAGGAAAAACCTTCCAGACGTCATCTTTTTTCTCCCTCTCTAGATGACTGCAATGTAAGATGTTTGTACATTTTCTGAAGCAGCATCAATTGTGCTGTATATTTTACAGATCAGCTTGCAGTTTCAGAGGACTGTACTAAATCAGAAATGTCTGTTTTATTGAAAATATTTTGTACTACGCTCTTGCATTGTTTCCTCCCTAGAACCATAAACATCTAAAGGCTAACATCATTTTGTTCCTCTAGTTCACTGGGTAACTGTATCTGATAACTAAATGAAATGTAACAGAAGAATTTATTTCTTGAGTCTTGTTCATATTCCTAACCCCCTTAATATACTTCTCTAAATAATAGTCTATTCTAATGTATGACATAGAAGTCTCATTGGGCTCAAGTGTGTGTAGAAAGAGATTTCTTTTCTATGTACTAGATACACAAATCTGGAGAGGAAAGAAATTAGCTTTGTAACACTTCTACCAGCGTAAACTGGCCAAAGGATTTTTTTCTCAACGATAATATGTAATTGCATTATGAAATTGTTACTAAAATCTTATCATAAAGTATCAGGTCTTTTCTATATGACATGAAATCACTATACACACATCAGATATTGCAAATATACCATATATATTGTCATTCTGGGCAATCTTCTGCATTTCAAGTAGAGAAGACCTTCCTTTACATAGAGAATAATACTTTATAGACTTCTCTTCAAGTAACAAAATCTAGGAACACTATCTTTCTCTGTGGAGACTTTCAACAAGGACTGATTTGCAAGAGGCATGGACTATGGGCTGTGAACTGTTATCATGGACAGCTTTCCACACTGCCTCATGGGTTGGCGCTCTTCTTCATGGAGGTACCATGACAGGAAGGTTAAACCTGCAAGATGGGTGCTTGTTGGCTGGGTGATCTTAAATTATGGTTTGCTAAAGTGGTTGAATTTATAAAAAGAGTGGCTTTCTTGACTAAAGGAAAGAAACCAGTTTGCATCTCAAGGGACCTTTTAGAGCTCCTCTGGCTCCAGGAGTCAGATTTCAGGGCACATTTGAAACAAAATCTGAAACTGCAGAATCACTCCTTCCTGCTGCTTTTGGTGTCGTTGTTGGTGATATGAACGTGGCAAAACTGGGAAATAAATAACTTACATGGCAATGATAAGATCCCAAATGGATAAAAAGTTGAATTTTAGGTGGAAGTACACATGTATCGATGGTCATTTCTTCTAGAATGACAGGGCTTTACACAATTGGATGTACCTAGTTTGGTTTAGGAATGGGTTACCCAGTTCCCTCCTCTCATAAACACAAGAAGGATGGTGCATTAGGCAGGCTCTATATTCTTTGCACCAAGACTATCTGATTGCTGCTGTTTGGTTGATTTTGAGGACCAGTGTGTGGCGTGGCAGTTAATACTTTGAATAGGTGAGTGATATGATCAGGAAAGCCCTATTAGGAAAATCAGTCTGATTGTAGGATGGATTGGAGGAAATGTTCAGTAGATAATGATTCGGGAAGCTAAGAGAGAATGTAACTCATCTACCCCTCTAGGCAAATTTAAATTAATGCCTTCTCTTTCCAAAACATGCTAGTTCATTTTGCTTGTTTACCAGTAATACTGTATATTTTCAAAAACAGATATGAAATGGGTTAAAAATAAAGATATGTACAAAACATCATGAAAATAGAACAGGAGCTGTCCAGTGAAGGTCTCTTGTAGGGAAGGCATTATGTTTTAATAAGCTTTGTATCATTGGTTCCTACTGCAATACTTGGCACCTTACAGAACCATTTAATACTGGCTGAATTAATAGTTGGGTGATAATTGGGTCAGAAAAAACAGCAACTTGAATATAGGTCCTTTCCCTGACTCTGTGCCCAGATTTAACTTTCAATTCATTGGCAGCTGAATGCAAATCTAAATGACAGATTCTTTGATATCTTGAAAGAAGAAACATGGAAGATTTTTATGGCTCATAGCTCTAAGGGAAGTTCATGGCATGTGTCGTTACATAAGGGACCTGGACAAAGTCTTCAGCAAAATTGTCACAAACAAAACAGAATTGTTTGTCATAAAGAAGTTCCTTATATTGACCCCTGATAAAGGCCAAGGCATAATATTATATTTCTGTAAAGGCATTTCTGTGGCCAAGTTAGAGTTGAAGGAAGTTATTTGGCATAGCTGAATACTGAAGAGTGAATTGCAAAAATATTGACTGCATTTTGGCATAGTTATTAACACCACCTTTTTTTTAATGTCACTTTTTTTTGAATGATAGTTAATTGGTAAATAAGTTTAGTAGCTCTTCCAGGAAGCTTTTATTCTTATTTGATAAGGGAAGAAAATATGTACTATTTGGTTCATCTAAAGAAATTTATGTAGAAAATGTTTATTTCCCTCAAATAAAATATTAATCCTAATATATGAAGCTAATGAATTCTGGTTGCCTATGTGTAAATTGAGAGATTGGAAAGAACCACTACCATGAAGGTTCCTGTCATCTCTCTGTGGAATGCTAGGACTCTGCACAACCTGGTTTTGAAACCTCTTCCTCAAAGCTTTAGAAAGTTGCCTAAAGATCTATGTCTTATCCCTTGTTTTCCATCATTTAGAGGACCTGAATTTTAAGTCTTAAGAGCCAATCCCTATCCATGTTGATTCTTAAGAAATTACAATAAAGAATCTGAGGGAATGTTACTGGGATTTGTGTCCAGAATGAATAGTAGATTCATGAATGTGTTTGTCTTGGAATCAAAAGCAAATTGTACATTAACAATCACTGTAACTCTATGCTAAGGCCTAGCTCAGGGTCAGGCTGAGAGTATGCTCATTCAACTGAATCGTACCAGTGAGGAAGGGTCCAGAAAAAGAATTCCAAGTCATTCTAAGGTAATAACGTCAGGTAATGAAGTCATAGAAAATGAAAAACTGAAAGACTCTCAGGTTGAGATGTCTGAAAAATCTTTGAACACTTTGATAAGAGGAGTCCAACATATATAGTAAGACACATTTGATGTTTTATTGAGGAAGAGGTCATATGAGCATTAGGAGTGACTTCTAATTGGTTATATCAAGTAACCGAGAAAAGTCCCTCTGAATTACCAACATCAGCGAGACAAAGCCCCTTTGTTTCTACATTGCCCAGTGATCATATTAATATTTTAATGAAGGACCCAAATTTTAGCAAGAGGCAGTCACTCTCTAGATCTCTGGCTCTGTATAAACAAGGTTTTAAAACTCCCAAATGAAGATTATCAGGTCAGAGTCTGTATTTGACTTTTTATTTTGTCATGTCCTTGAGATTTTAGTCCTTATCAGATATATTCCAGAGATCATGGAAAAGGCAGCCTTTTGCCGCTTCAGGCTTTGGAACATGTTTCTACATGTAATGGGATTGTTAAGTGACATTTTTTTGCCTGAGATATAGAGACTAGATTTCAAAGCTGGAGACAGAGAGGTTAAACCTCTACTCATTTTTTTTTTTCTGACCATGTCATGTGCCTTGCAAAATTTAGTTCCTTGACCAGGGATTGTACCTGAGCCCTTGGCAGTGAAATCTGAGTCCTAACTATTGGACCACCAAGGAATTCTCTAAACCTCTATTTTTAAGAGAACCACTATAATTGAGAGCCACAGACTTCACTCAGGGCTGAAAGGCAGAAGACTTGCTACCTCCAGTCATTACCCCAACGTTCTTGTCCCTAGTTCCAGTCTATACAAATTAGATGAGGGAAGGGGGAGCTTTGTAGGCACACAGAGCATAGGCCCTACGAGTGCGGTGCTTGATAATGGGAGCAGGGGATGGGAAGAAGAATACTAAGTCTGGGGAGAGGTATTTAGTTTCTCAAGGTGAAAGAGGGTGACCTGGGAAAACTCCTTTTAGAGACTTGGGATGACTGCAAGAAGGGGGAACTGTCACTTCACTCCAGGATAGATGTTAGATTTGGCAAAGGACTTGATAGATCTCTGTGTTTATCTCAGCAGGGAAAAGGAGAATTGGAGTGAATTGCAAGGCTAAGAGAAGAGAGAGGGAGAGTAGCCTGCCTTCCTACCATTTGGCGCTGAAAGGAAGGATGTGTGAATTTCTCATTGGTCACAGAGGTGCCAAGAAGTAGCTGTCTTTCTTGGACCCCACACAGTATGAAGGGCATCCCCACAAAAAGGGCTTTGGGGTATATACCACTCTGCTGAGAGTTGGCCAGCAAAGAGGTCAAGCTGGAACAAGATTTCCTCATGTCCAGGGACTGTGCATTGAGGACACCTTGCAGAGTCAGCTGACAGATTCACACATGTTCCTCATGAGAGAATAAGTTGGACATTTTCTCCAGATTTCACGTTTATGGCGAGTGGTACCCAGTGCTGTGTTGCGCTCAGCTGTGTCTGACTCTTTGTGACCTCCTGGACTGTAGCCCTCTAGGTTCCTCTGTCCATGGAATTTTCCAGGCAAGAATACTGGAGTAGGTTACCATTCTCCTCTCCAGGACATATCCATGGCCAGTGGTACCCAGTAATGCTATTCAAGTAAGAGGTGCTTGTTCCCTTCATCTGAAGGAGAGACTCAGTGGGGGAGAGCATGTCCTAGAGGGAAGTTTGTGGATGTTCACTGTAAGATAAATGAGGAAGATAAGTTAAAGAATATATTTTGCTCTACTTCCTTCATATCATTTTTACCACAGACTGAGCAATGACAAGTGGGGAAAGCTTTAGATCTGATATGAGACTGGGAATCAGATTGAACAAATGATTGATAACAAAAGGTGATTAAGAAGTTATGGAGCCTGTTAAAAGGAGCCTATGGACACTGTTAAATGCTCTGCTACACTGAGGAAGGAGGAGCTTTGGAGAGAAAGGAAAAAACACTCTGTTTATATTCCACCAGGAAAAGCTTCTAAATAAACTGGTATGTGTAGGTGATGATTTACTAACACTTTTAGGTTGGATTTCAAGGCTAAGTCCATCAGGCTGAGGCATAGCTGCCAGATTAATTTCTTATAAGATGAGAATATAGACCTCCTTACCCAGTCCATCTTGAGAGCAGCTTAATGAAAAAACTGCCAGCCATGGGGCGATGTGATGATATTCTGTGGTGTTGGACCTAGGTGGTGTTCTCTCCAAAGGGTCTGGGATATTGTTTTAAATGATGCCCTATATAGGGAGTGTCTTCTTTGGGCTAATTTAATGTATATTTGAAATTAAGAAAAGAAGCAAATCTAGTTACCTTACAGATGTAAATCACTGAAGGGTTTTTGTTCTGTGTCTAAAAAAGGATCACACAGTATTTATATGTTACCACACTGGACCAGCTCTCTTTGTGGGTTCTTTTTCTTAATTTTTTCTACAAATGTCCAACTGTATCTGGACCTTTCATCCTTTTATCAATGGAGATGAGGGATTCCTTTGGAGGGTTTTGGTGACTTAATATTTTTTGTTGACCTCTTCTGAGTAGACATGATTAGCAGGAATGATATCCAGTCATAACTGCATGATTCAATAGTGATTCCAAAAGCAGACCACTTCCTTCTTCTCAGTAGCAATGTTCAATGGGAAGTTGGTAAAATTTTGGATAAATATATTTTTTACAGGAACTTGGCTAACATTTCATTTTCTCTCTATTGAACTGTATCTTCTAGTGAAGGGCACACACATCTTAAGAACAATAGCAGTTACCATTTGCTAGTTCCATTTGAGTTAAACAGGAAAGAAACAAAAAAACCTATCAATTATGTGGTAACATAAGGGAGCATTAGAACTTTAAAAGATAATTTGACTCAGTTCAGTTCAGTTGCTTAATTGTGTCCGACCCTTTGTGACCCCATGGACTGAAACATGCCATGGACAGGCCTCCTTGTCCATCACCAACTCCTGGAACTCACCCAAACTCATGTCCATTGAGTTGGTGTGTCATCCAACCATCTCATCCTCTCTTGTCCTCTTCTCTTCCCGCCTTCAATTTGACTAACGGTCTCCAAAAAATGGATACCATCAAGAGGAGACTTGGTGACTAAGACTGGAGCAGGAAAAGAAAACTGCTATGAGATTGCCATTAGCTGAGTCTGGGCTGCTGCTCACAGCTGCTCTGGGCATATACTGCACTGATCTAAGCAGCTCCCTTCGTGTGGATCACACAAATGATACCTGCTGGAGTTGTGCAGTGTGGTGGCTCTAGGGATGTGACTCTGGGCAGATTTTACAGGTGTTGAGATAAATTCCTAGTCAGGCCATCTTTGGGCTGGTCAGATTCTTTGCCGAGTTCAGCAGGTGAAAACATTCTTGTATATGATTCGTTCTAAGTTCTGCATACTGATCACTTGGCTTTATAGAAGGTTGGGCATGCCATAAGAGTACCTAGTTTGTTCCTAAGTAAGTCTGCAAATGTGATTAGAGACTCTCCCCAGATGACCATTGTGTATGGGAGATTCTTCTGCCAAAGGGGCTTCATGTTTTGGGGAACGTAAAGAGATCTGTTAGTTTTGAAAGACTATGAGGATATGTTGCAGAGAGATGAGAAGTGACCTAACGTGTAGTCATCTCCTCATTAAAAAAAACGTGTTACGCACAATTAGCAATATTTATTTATTTATTTATGGCTGTACTGGGTCTTCGTTGCTGTGTGGGTTTTCTCTAGTTATGTTCAGTGAGTGCTACTTTCTAGTTGTGGTGTTAAGGGCTTTCCATTGCGGTGGCTTCTCATGTTGCCAAGCACAGGCTTCATTGTGTGTGAGCTCAGTAGTTGGGCCTTGTGGACTTAGTTGCCCTGTGGCATGTGGAATCCTCCCAGACCAGGGATTAAATACACATTCCCTGCATTGCAAAGTGGATTCTTAATCACTGTATCAATAGGGAAGTCCTAGGCACAATTTTAAACTTAGCCATTTCTTAAGTCTCTTTAAAGGCAAAGAAGTCTGGAAAGACAGATACAAAGAACTGTATCACACAGTAGTCTCTGGCACTGGAATCAGTTCAGTTCAGTTACTCAGTCGTGTCTGACTCTTTGTGACCCCAGGAACCACAGCATTCCAGGCCTCTCTGTTCATCACCATCTTCTGGAGCTTGCTCAAACTCATGTCCATTGAGTCAGTGATGCTGTCTACCATCTCATCCTCTGTCGTCCCCTTCTGCTGCCCTCAATCTTTTCCAGCATTGGGGTCTTTTCAAATGAGTCAGCTCTTTGCATCAGGTGGCCAAAGTACTGGAGTTTCAGCTTCAGCATCAGTCCTTCTGATGAACACCCATTTGCTGCAGAATGTCCTCATCCATTGTCTTAGAGTATTTCTAATTCTCATCACCTTTAGACCTTGTGAATTTCATGCATTCAAGAAATGCTAACTGATGTCCTAGGACTAACTAATAGCCTAGCAATTGATGATGTGAGCCAGGTGGAAAACCAGGAGTGTGAGTACTGCACGGGCTCTAGTAGTTATTTTTCCCATTTTATATGGGCCAGAACTGGCTTGGATAGGTTAAATAGCTTCTCTAAGATCACATGCTTATAAAGTGAGAGGTTACTTAAACTTTAGGAGCCCCAGCTTCTTTGATAAAAAGGAGAAGATGATACCTATCGTAGCTAGCACACATGGAGATGCACATGGCTCCTTACTGCCTGATGAGGATCACAGGTAAAGTCCAGCATTTGTAGGTACTCAATGTATTGTGTGTGTGTTATGTTAGTTGCTTAGTTGTTTCTGACTCTTTGCAACCCCATAGACGGCAGCCCACCAGGCCCGTCTGTCCATGGGATTCTCCAGGCAAGAACACCGGAGTGGGTTGCCATTTCCTTCTCCAAAAGGAAATATAGAAAGAGAGTGAAGTCGCTCAGTCATGTCCGACTCTTTGTGACCCCATGGACTGTAGCCCACCAGGCTCCTCCATCCATGGAATTTTCCAGGCAAGAGTACTGGAGTGGGTTGCCATTTCCTTCTCCAAAGTACTCAATAGATGGTTGCAATAACAACAGAAATGATGATAATTTAGTGTGAAGGCCAGTTTCACTGCATTTCCATAGGAAAATTTCGTTTGGTTTCCTGGTAATCTAGGAGAATTCAATGATGACTGTAGCTCTGTCAATTGTTCTTTGTTGACTGAGTTGAGTGTTTACTGAGGCTTACCTATGAGTTCTCTTAGGTTTATAAGATATGTCTGTGCACTAACAAAGCATTGCAAATCAACTATACTACAATAAAGATTAACAAACAAACCAACAACAAAAGAAAAGCCCATGCAGAACTAACTATAGAAAATAAGCATTTGGTTTCTCTGTTTGTGGCATGGCTCTCCTCTTCATCGCTTTGCTCATACTGTCTCTTACTGTTTACAGTTTAAGCATTTTAAAAGGCAGAGATAACAGTATAAAGCCAAATCAAAAGATGGCTCACAAAAAAAGGCAAATTGTTAGGCTCCAATATACAATAAAATTTAGGCATGGAAATTGCAAAGAGCCAGGCCTGGTTCTTTGTTTGAATGTTGTGAGTACCAAGTCTGAGGTTTACCCTTGAAGCAGGGAGCAGACCTAGAAGGTTTCAGGTAAAGCTTCTGGAGGTTGAGGTTTGGATGAGAGCCCTCCAATGGCAACAGGAGCTAGAATTTCCAGGCTGGTACCAACAACCTTGAACCATTTCAGAAAGAAGTGTACCCATTAGCTGAGATAAGCCCTCTTGCCTGTAATGTGCTTGTCAAGCTATAGGAACACACAGGCCCCAGAACTCAGACATCATTCTGAATTTTCCATCTCCAAAGATGCTTCAGGGCTTTAAACCGAGCTTCTGTGTATGGAACGAAGAACTTTGTTTATTGTTAAAGGAATTTCAGGCATCTGTGATCAGGTTAGTGACCTTGAAGAATTTATTTAGCCTCTCTGTTTCTAAAACTGTAAAACAGGGATGATAAAACCTACCTCAGAGCAGAGGGTGGTTGTGACGATTTAAAGGAGCAGTATACATATGTCACCCAGAACAGTGCTGACCAGGAACGTTAATTAAGATAAAGCATGAACAGAGTCCTTCCTTGGTATACATTTCCCCAGGGACCTGTCTGTCCTCTTTATCGTCTAGGCTGTTTTCACTCAGCTTATGTGCTAACTTTTTGATCTGATGTGAGCAAGGCCTATAGTCTTTGATCAGCTAGTCTCTCAAATTTTCCTGTTCCCACAGGAAATAACCCACTTTTGACAGTACCAGTTCATAATCTGCACTGGGGATGTTGATGAGAGGATGAACTGGGTACCATCCAGGGCTGGCTGAAAGTTTGTGGTTAGGATGTCTGCCTGAGAAACAAAGTAAACATTTGTTGTAGGTTGGATTGAGTGGAGGCAGATGCTGGGACAGAGTTTGGGGGACAGTATATTTGTTGAGCATCAACACCTGTGAAGGGAAAGAGAAAGAAACAGAATTGGGTGGAGGGAGAAGAAGAATCGTGATGTAGGTCGGGCAAAGCCTTACTCCTCCTGGGAGTGAACTTTGAAACAGATATCATGCTTCAGAGTTGTTCTGTATTTACCCAACTGTTTATCTTCCCACCTTGCTTGCATACTGGATTTGGGTGCTACCAGAGGGCTTGATGGAGGAAATGGCAGCCCACTCCAGTGTTCTTGCCTGAAGAATACCATGGACAGAGGAGCCTGGAGGACTGCGGTCCATGGGACTGCAAAGAGTCAGACACGACTTAGCAACTAAACAACAACAAGACGGTGTGGGCTCCGGTGAGACAGTTCTGCAGCTGATGGGAAGCTGGAGGAACTGAGAGCTGAAGCTGTTCTTTCCTGTCGGGCAGGAAAATGAAGAAAACTGTCATTCCTATTGCAGATACTCCCTCACAAAACGACTTCTAATCTGCAGACACTGGTTTGGGGAGGCTGGGATAAAAATTTAATTCAACAACTGAATAACAGGAAACTGCTAAAGTATTTACAATAAAATCTGCCAAGTTCCCAGGACAAACCTCTTTATAAAGCACACTCCCCCAAGAGCCCATATGTTCTGGGGAAATGAAATAACACTGCCCCTCTGGTGTTGTCTTTCTAAAATCTTTATATTAAAAATACAAATAAACAATAATAAATGACCATGATCTTTCTCTGTCTTTCCTCCTGCTACTCAAAGGTAAATCAAGATGTCTTGAGTACTCAAAATATAGGGAAAGGATGATTGATTGGGAGTTAGGTGACTTCATCTTGGTCCTGGCTCAGTCACTGTGTAAGCTGGGTTAGTCACTTCTCAAGTCCAAACCTTAGTTATCTTGTCTGTATAATGGAAAATTGGACTGGATCCCTTCCATCTCTGATGTGTTGGAATAATAAGAAAGCTTCTCTCCAAAGTGTTGGCTCCTTGGTCTTTTTTTTGTTTTTTTTAATCACATGCCATGGTTTCAAGCAGTGCTTGTTGTTAAGACATAGGTCATTGGTCCCACAATCTGCTCACTCGAGAAAATGTTCCTGCATTTTCTGTAGACTTTGGCTAACATATTCTTATTATTTCCAACTGGTAGAAGATGTAGTTATGAATGTCTTGATTTGTTGTTTAATTTTATATTAAATCAGTGAGTAAACTATAAAATAGTAGGCATAAACTTTATATTCTGTCATAAAATTCTGTTTCGCTTTTCTAGTAAAAACAACTTGGAGTGCTGATTCTCAGGGGTAGAATGTTTCAGTTTATCCCACTTCTTTGTAAATTACAATCCCTAAATAGGGGAAATGAATCTTACAAAAGACTTGAAAATTTTATGAGACTCAGTAATTCAGTGAAGAGTAGTCATTTTACAGAGTTGGATGCACTGGTTGCGACAGCTCCAAGTAATTATAATAATGACTATCTTTCTGACTATTATTTTCCTCAGGAGTGTTAAAACACATTAACTTACTTATTCCCCAAACCTACCTTTTAACAAGTGATTGACAAGACCTCTGTCTAGGTTGGTATTAAAGGTATTAAAGCTTTGAAAAAGTCCCCCCTTCCATGTTCCCATAATTTAAACACATCTAACAATGTAAAAAATATTAGAGTTTCTTTTATTTACTAGTTACTCGATGGACAAGGGCAGAAATTATTATTTTCACGCTATCACTAGTCCTTGGGTGGCGTGAGATCTATTAATTCTTGTGGCACTCATTATAGAATTAAGGATTCCGTTGGCGAGCCTGTTTAAAATGGAAAGCTCACACCTCTTCTGAAAAAGGTTATTTTAAATTAAAATGAACATTTCTGTTTCCATTGTTTTAGATGTCTTAAGTGGTGCACTGAACTGAAAAGAGATGTGAAGCAGACGTTTGGTTGTACCAGGGGAAGTCAAACTTTGCTGAGTGCTGTGTCTGCACCCAAAGGCTGCATTTAATTGGCATGCAGTGGAGTGTAGCAAGGCAGCCCTCCCATTGCCGCAGCCATCATCCATGTAGGTTCTAGAAGACTGCACAATTCAGTGCCTTCTGTTGGTCTGTCAACTGAGACTTAAAGTATTAGTGGCCATTTATTTATTCATTCATTCATTCATCAAATGTTGATTGTGCACCTACTATGGCCTTGGCATTGTTCTAGCGATTGGAGCTATAGCAGTAAACAGGCAAGAATTCCTGTTCTCGTGAATCTTATATTCTGCAGGGGACAGAAAACAGAACGTAAGTGAACAGGTAACATTAGTGGTATTAGTGGTATGTCAAATGATAATAAGTGATATAGGGGAAAATAAAGAAGGGTAGGGGGATAAGGAATGTCGAAGTAGAAGTTTGCATGCAATTTAAAAGAGTGTCGTCAAGAAAGACCTCACAAAGGAGATGGCCTTTGAGACAAGGTCTTAAAAGATGTGAGGGAGTTTGTAATGGGGAATTTGGGGGAAGAATATTCTTTGCAGAGGGAATAAGCAGGTATGGAAATCAAGAGGTATCAATACATCAAGGAGGGCATTACCTAGTTTGAAGCAATTTGTAGGGGGAGATTTCAAAGACCCAAGGTAAGATCAGACAGGCAAGTGTGGGGGCTAATGGAACTGGACTTTGTAGGCTTTTGTAAGGCATACAGTTTTAAAAACTTTTAAAAATATATAATTGTTTATATATTTATATAATTTTTATTGAAGTATAATTGCTACGCAGTGTTGTGCTAGTTTCTGTTGTACAATGAAGTGAATCAGCTATATGTATACATATGTCCCCTCCCTCTTGAATCTGCTTCCCGGCCCACTCCTCCATCCCACCCATCTAGGTCATCACAGAGCAGTGAGCTGAGACCCTTGTGCTTTATAGCAACTTCCACCTAGCTATCTGCTTTACACATGGCAGTGTATACAGGTCAGTGCTACTCTCTCAATTTGTCCCACCCTCTCTTTCACCCCTGTGTCCCGAAGTCTGTTCTCCATTTCTGTGTCTCTATTCCTGCCCTGAAAATAGGTTCATCATTACCATTTTTCTACACTCTGTATATATGGCATATGGTTTTTATCCAAAATACGTTGGGGAGATATTGCAGGATTTGAATAGAGGAGTGTTACTATCATCTAATTTATGCTTTAAGAGGACGACTTTGGCTGCTGTGTTGAGAGTAGAATACATGGGAGTAAGAATGGGATTTGGGAGACTAGTGAGAGGAGGCTATTATACTACAGATTGAGATGATGGTGGCTTATACTAGGGTGTTTGTAGTAGAGCTGGTGAGAAAGGGTTGGGAGTCTTGGAACTAGATTAGGTATATGCTCAAGAAAGAGGCCCTGGGCTCTGTCTGTATTCCAAGCACTGTGAATGACTCGGCCATCAACTTAGCTGTGGGGTAATAAAATATAATAGCACGTGGGCTTTGGAACTAGAGAAATCTGGATTAGAATCCAGTTTCTATCCCATATCAGGAATGTGGCCTTGGATAGGTTACTTAACTTTATGGAACCACTGCCTTTGAATGGGAATGCTGTGGTCTGAATGTGTTCTCCAAAAATTCATATGTTGAATTTTAATTTCCAAGGTGATGGTGTTAGGAGGTGGAGGTGATTGGACCATGAGAGTATAGCCCTCTTAGGTGGGACTAGTGCCTATATAAAAGAGGTTCCAGAGAGATCCTTCACCTCTTCCACCACAAGAAAGTCCTTGCCAGAACACATCCATGGTTAATGTCTTGATGTGATTGGCATGTGAACACTTGACGTCTTCATTTGTCAGTCTTACAGTTCTGTTACCTTGATATTGGACTGCCAGCTTCCATAGCTGTGAGAAATAAACCTGTTGTTTCTAAAGTACCCAGTCTGTGGTATGTGGGATTCCTGGGTGGTGATAGTGGTAAAGAACTTGTCTGCCAATGCAGGAGACATCCAACTCTTTCCCTGAGTTGGGAAGATCCCCTGGAGGAAGGCATGGTAACCCACTTTGGTATGCTTGCCTGGAGAATCCCATGGACAGAGCAGCTGGAGGGCTACAGTCCATGGGGTCGCAGAAAGTCGGACATAGCTGAGGCAACTTACTATACACAGTCTGTGGTGTATTGGTTAGCAGCTTGAAGAGACTAAGGTAGGTAGGGAGTAATCAACAACTCCCAGGGTTCTTAGGAAGATTTAATACAGTGACAGAATGACAAGAACTTGTAGAGGGGCTAGCCTACTTAAGTGCTTGAAAGTATTAGTTCTCTTCAGTTTTTCATTAGCTTAGATATTGTCACCTATCTTGTAAACTCAATAGAGCATGGTTTATTTGCCCATAAACTATTAATATGTTGCCCTGACTCTTTGGGTAGAATCTGTGCAGGGTATTTCCCAGTACATCTATTCTTGAGGTGGCAGGGGTGAGGTGTAGAAGGTTTTCTGGCCAAATAACTGTAACCGTGTTGAAGACAAATTCCTAATATAATGGTATTTTCTTCAAGTTTCAGTCCCATGTTAAAGGTGAGGGTCCTCTCTAAAGCAGAGACTTCTCTTGGGAATTGGGGGAAGGTTTTCAAGGATAGACTTAAAGGGCTCAGAGAATCTCAAATATTATCATAATTTTGTGTATATATATTTTTTTCTGGGAATAAGAAATCAAAGATTATAAGAAAAAGAGGCCCATGAGCCCCCCCAGTATTATCAACCACTGTTCTATAAATCTTTACTTAGCCAATGACTATATTCAATACTGCCTCCCCATCCCCCACTCCCTAATGTAAGAGAAATTGTTGCCTACTCTTGCTAATTCTCTTAACAAATATTTCACCACAAAACACTTTGTGGTTAGGAGATGTTATCCTGGCTTCTTATATTTCTCAGTCTGTCAATAGCTTCTGTCTTTGACTCCCTGACCACTGCTAATTATACACTTCTTTGCATATATACTGTTTATGAAAAAAGCTCAGGAGATCTTTATACCTTATAATTATTGTTGTGAATTACATGGATAGCTTATTTTTCCTGTGAAATGCTCCCTCAAACCCTGGAGGGAGTGGGGATCATATTCTGAAAGGTTTGTCCTGTGCTGTTTGTATTTGTTGAATTGGAATGATACAGTTTCCTAGAAGGGTAAAACAGGTATCTTTGAAAATTATCAGGGTTGACAGAAGAATCATGGAAGAGATGGAAAGGGCTACATTATGATTCTGAATTTGTATCTATCTAATCCATCTGTAGCCATATTTAAAATACATGATTCATACCAATTGTGGATCACTGTATTAACTGAAATAAAGTTTCATGGATCTTCTGAATTGATGAAAGGCAATATACATTTTTTCTTAATGGAAATCTCTGTAATTTAAAAACAAAAACCTGCTCACTTGTTAACTTGGACTCACACCCCAAATACTGCTGTGTGTATGACTGAGTGACTTCACTTAAACTTTTCACTTTCATGCATTGGAAAAGGAAATGGCAACCCACTCCAGTGTGTTTGCCTGGAGAATCCCAGGGACGGGGGAGCCTGGTGGGCTGCCGTCTATGGGGTCACACAGAGTCGGACACAACTGAAGTGACTTAGCAGCAGCAGCAGTGCAAGCCAATGAATTTACAAACTTGAAAAATTGCATGCAAAATAAGTGTCTAGGCAGTGATAAGTCAAATATCATCTCATCAGCATTCATCATGATGCCTCTGGCATGAAAAAGAACATTCTTCCCTTGAGACATAGAGCAGAGAAAAGTCAATCAGGGTGAAGGAGCCAGGCTTCCTTCTACACATACATGATTTCTCCTGAGATTTACATTCTTTATCAGGTAGTTCACATTGCAAATAAGTCCTCATTCTTTAACTAGCTACTGACCGGTCAAAAGATATGCTTTTCTAATAGCACTTCATATGATTTTTTACATGATTGCATAATGCAAGCTTTGTTGCTAACTTAATTGAGCTGATGATATCCATAAATGGGATAATTCAAAGGTGGTAAATCAGCCTCTAAATTTGCTTTCTAAAAGGAAAGCTTGTTTTCTTATTTAATTTTGTTGTTTTACCATGAGATATAAGATCTATTTTTCATTACACATTTTTTCTTTTCAATGTTTATTTTCATTTTCAAACAATCCGTTGCTTTATAATGAATTTTCCAAATCTTTTCTCACCTTGTTTTAGTAATGCTCTGCTGGCTCTATAACCTTGTGATGAAGGGGTTTTTACTTTTTTTGAGGAGTTGTTTCCAAATCATAAATCTGATGGCAATCTTCAGATGCCTGTCACTGGATTGCTAAGCAATTTATTGAACTATCCAGTCCTTTAGAACTGGCATTTTGCTTGATATGTAGTTAGGGGAGTCAGATTTTGCTAAGAATGTGGCTTTGCTTGGGTCATTTGGAAAAACACACACACACACAACTGGCTGTTTTGTGCAATAGACTCTTGTTCACAACCTCAGATCAATTACCCATTTTATTGAGAGAAGGAAGGGAACTGGTTTCGTTAAGTACCTATTATGTGCCTGCAGCAGTGGCCAAGATACAGTCCTATTTCCATAGAGCTTACAGGTGACCAGGGAAAATAGGTAATTAAATAAATATTATAATACTTGTGATTAGTATTATAGTGTTAGTATTATACCATTATTCTAGTGGGCAGTAGTAGGGGCTTTACTTAGTATTATGGGCCAGAGAAGGCCTTCTGGAAAAGAATGATGTTAGGATGAGATGGGATAGAACAGCAGAAATTAGACAAGTGATGGGAGGTAGGATCAGGAGTGGGGGTAGGTAGTATTGCATACTGAGATGAAAGATGACTTTTGGCAGGAGGTGTAATATGTGTAAAAGCATGTTTGAAGAATTTAAGTTCACAAAGCTACAGAATATAGAGTTTGAGTCATATGAGGTGGATTAGAGAATTTAGCTCCAGTCATTTGACAATTATGTGCTAGGTGTTGTGATAGATGAATTAGATAGATATGCTTCCTGTCTTTATCAACTTCACATTCTAGAGACAGCGACACTAGATAAGGAAACAAATCAAAACCAAAATTAACATAGATTGTGCTAAGTGCAGTGAAAAAAATAAATGGTATGTCATAGAAATGTGGGTGTGGCTACAGAGTAGTCAGGAAAGTGACCCTTACGCTGAATCATGAAGTACTAGGAAAAGTCAGCAATTAGAAGGGAAAGAGAGGGACTTGCCTGGTGTCCAGTGGTTAAAACTTCATTTTCCAATGCAGAGGGTGTAGGTTTGATCTCTGGTCTTGGATCTAAGTTCCCACATGCCTTGCAGGCAAAAAACAAAATGTACAACGGATGCTATATTGTAACAAACTCAATAAAGACTTAAAAAATGGTCTCTATAAAAAAAATCTCTTAAAAAAAGGGAGAGCAAGAGCATTCAGAGAAGACAATCTTAAGGACATGACTGGTGAGGTTGTTTGCCCAGGGTTATCCCAGGTAGTGAATGGCACAGCTAGGAAGATAGTATAAGCCTTTTTTCTTCATGCTTGTTTGTCCAAGCCTATGTTGTTTGTTTAGTCATTCAACTGATTAACATTTACTGGCAACCAGGCACTGTTCTATGCTTCAGGGACACAAAATTATATCAGATATTCAAAATTCTTGCCTTCATGGGGTTATGTCTTGCTCTTTTCCCTGAGTCATGTTGCATCTTTGGAGGGCAAGGGGAAGACAGAACACGTTCCATCTGTAAGTAATGAAAAAATAGATTAGTATGGCTTATGAATTAAACGGAAATTGTTTGCTTATGTAATTGAAATGAGACTTCCAGGATGATTGAGTAACTCTCCATCTTGTTTTTCTCCTGTCCTTCTCTTAGTTCTTTTCTCTTCTGTGATTTAGTATTGCCCAGTTCCAGATTTTGTATTCACATACCACACTGTCCAAAAAGAAAAAAAGTTTCCAGAATTTCCATCATTAGTTCTGAATTTTGTTTTCATTGGGTTGACCTTGATAGAGCCAAGATAACATTCATGATGTCTGCTTAGGCCTCGGCTCTGTATTTATTTCTGTGATAAGAATATTGCCAGATTCTTAATGGGGAGTGATATCAATCCTTGGGTGTGGTGAGACTTAGGAATGTTGTGTTATTACAATGAAGAGAGGGAGCTCCTAACTGACATTTAGTCAATGAAGGTCAGGAGTGCTAGAGGTTCTTCAGTGCATGGGACAGGTTGGTACCACAAAGAAATGTCCCACATTCTGCATACCTTTCAGATGTGCTTCTAGACAATATATAGGTGAAAAGTTGTATGTAATAATCTGAACTTAGAATTTAGCTGTGCCACATTCAAACACAAAATGGAGTTTGGGGAGTGTGGGGAGGAATGTTTTAATATATAGTGAATTTCCCAGAAATGTCACTATTGGATATTTGGTGAGAATATTATATTTTGTTCAGATTTTTTCCAAGATTTGTTTATCCA
Source organism: Aepyceros melampus (assembly GCA_006408695.1). Classification (NCBI taxonomy): domain Eukaryota; kingdom Metazoa; phylum Chordata; class Mammalia; order Artiodactyla; family Bovidae; genus Aepyceros; species Aepyceros melampus. Next base: position 243,667 of record SJXQ01004449.1, read on the forward strand.
TTTGAAAAATCACAGCAGGATTGTTATGATGATCTGATATTTGAGATGTTTGTGCAATATACCTTATCACTTGCATTTGTAAGAGTCTCATTTCCTGGTGGTTCCATGGAAAGGTATAGGTATTTGACTACATGGTGTTAGTTGCTTAGTCATGTCTGACTCTGCAACCCATGGACTGTGGCCCATCAGGTTCCTCTGTCCGTGGAATTCTCCCAGCAAGAATACTGCTGTGGGTAGCCATTCCCTTCTCCCAGGGATCTTCCCAACCCAGGGATTGAACCCAGGTCTCCTGTATTGCAGGTGAGTTCTCTACCATCTGAGCTACTGGGGAAGCCCTTGACTACAATAGCATGCCTAAATATTTACATACTGAAATATTTTTGTTTTATGATTCCTTTTACTTCTACTTTATATTTTATTTTGAGCCTTATGTTGATTTTTGAAATCACGGAGAGAATTGTTGATATATTTAATTATGAATTAATTTTTTTGTATAAATGGGATATTGGAAAATTATTATTAACAGAGGCTGATGGACCTGATGGGATTGAAATCACTGGTTTAGACCTATCAGAGCCCACTTCTGAAGTTGGGGGTGAGGTTGATACTGTACAACCTGTTTAATATGCACTGGGGAAAAAGTAGAAGGGATATTGGGGAGATACCCACAATGTCAATGGGACCCTCATTTTATTATTAAAAACATGCATTTCTGAAGACAGAAGTGAAGTGATTACAGTTTAATATTTTTTTGCACGTGTTTTATCAATCTCATAAATGACATACATCTCATAAAGGACATACCATCACTTCTGCCACATTCCATTGATTACAGAGACCAACCTTTACACAAAGCAGGACTATACAGGAGTGTGAATACCAGGTATGAATACCAGGAAGTGATAGGCTTCAATACCCTCTGATAGCTGAAGTGCCATTCTAAAGTTTAGTATAAAACTAAGGTTTCTTTTTTAAAACTGAAGTATAGTTGATTTGCAGTGTTGTGTTAGTTTCAAGTATACAGCAAGTGATTCAGTTATGTGTGTGTGTATATATGCACATATGCACACATTAGTTTTTCAGATTCTTTTCCATTCATTTTTTACAAGACATTGAATGTAGTTCCCTGTGCTATACAGTAGGCCCTCGTTGTCTCTTTTATATATAGTAGTGTGTATTTATTAACCCCATACTTCTAATGTATCCCTTCCCCCTTGCCCCTCTGGCAGTCGTACATTTGTTTTCTGTGGCTGTGAGTCTGTCTGTTTTGTAATTTAAGTTCATTTGTACCATTTTTTTTTTTTTTAGATTCCACATGTTAAGAGGTATCATGTGACATTTGTCTTTCTCTGATTTACTTCACTTGGTATGATAATCTCTAGGTCCTTCCATGTTTTTGCAAATGGCATTATTTGTTCTAATATTAAAAGCACTCTCAGGTAAAATCTAGATTAAGGTAACTTTTTGTTAATACTGGCCCAAAGAGTTTATTTTCAAAAGCAAGTTCACCTGGGATGAAATGTGACACAAGTTTTATTTCATGTTGAAAATTTTGTCAGTTTAGATTTCAGATTCTTGCTTTTGACAATTCAGTTTCTCATTTGCTGCTTTAACATCACATTTTCCATTTTAATGTTGTGCGCTAAATCCATGCTTCCAGCATCTAGAAGGGTTCTCAAACACAAACCTGATCTGGCCTGAAGTTGTGAAAGAGGGATGACTGAAATACTAATTTTTAGTAAAAGAATCATCATAGAATCAATAGAAGGAAAGAAATGGAAGGCAGCAAGCAAAAAAGTGGAGAATATTAGCTTGGTTTATTTAGCAGGCTAACCAGTTGAGATGGTAACTCAGATTAAAGTTGAATAAACATATTTGGTTCCTTTAAAGCTGGGTTTTAAAAAGATAGAACATTTGAAAATGGCCATTTTAGCTAGGCGGAGTAGATTTTTTTCTGCTGCTACAAAATTCACACCTAAGTGAATCTCTTCTGTTTCCTTGAGTTAAATGGAAAGTGTTTCTATTGCTTTAGTCATAATGTATCTGGTACAGTGCACACACTGGGCTTTTCCAGGTGCACAACCGAGAGCCATTTGAATTTTGCAGAAGGATTTGTGGAGAGCTACTGGGAACACGCCCAGAGACCTTCACTTCAAGGACTTTCTAAGTTTCTATAAAATAATGGATTTATATGCCAAGCTTCCTCTAACTATGCAGGAGTTAACTGCTTGCTGTTGGATAAGCTTAAATGCACAGAGAAAGTGCAAATGTGACCTCTTTTTTTTTTTCTTTCTCCCTGTGTGTGGATGCCAACCAGAGAGTCTTTACAATTTCAAGGGTTGTAGGTGACCTCTTAATTGCAATTACTTAGCAGGGAACCGGCTCTGACATTTTGCCTTTGTGCCCTACATTTCTAGCTGGTCCAGTGAACCGCGTGCTGCGTTGCTTCATATGTTGCATTCTTTCCACAAAAGCCAATGAGCTCTACAGCATTGGCCCTTTTCATTAGTAAAGTTTTCTCATTTTAACATGTTGTTTTATGTCAGTTGGCTTTTTTGGTTTTGCATCAATATTGTAATCAGTAGCTACCATTTTGTTAAGCTATTTGTTGATGCTTATCCCTTGTCAGGTTTTCAGTTTACTAACTACTGACATGATTTTCACTTTTCAGAAAAGGATTTTTACAGTTTAGTAGAATGTTCCCAAACAGACCATTTTCTCTCCCCTCTCTTCTCCCTTTCTTGACTCTTGCTTATAAATTGGTATGTTCCTCTCAAAGAAAACATACTGTGTTTGGAAAACAGGAACAATTAAAACAAATCAAATATGAGTGAGTGGATTTCAAGTGCCAAGTAGAATGCATTCTATGGGAAGCATGTCATACGTCTACATACAGAAATGTTCTCTACTTCTGTGAACAGCCCTTGTGCTGTGCCTGCCATTTAGTGAGTGTCCTCTGGAGAAGGCAATGGCACCCCACTACAGTACTCTTGCCTGGAAAATCCCATGGACAGAGGAGCATGCTAGGTTACAGTCCATGAGGTTGCAAAGAGTAGGACATGACTGAGCGACGTCACTTACTCACTCCAGAAAAGCCAAATGGAACAAATTGAGAAACACACCAAATAATCACTTTCTAAATCTAACTAATAAGGAACTCTCATTTTCATTCATATTTCTACCATAGTCTATCCTGGTGAATGGGTTGGGCAGTAAAAATATCATGAACTGGTTTTACTTTATCAGAAATACTAGTTTATGTATTCACTTATTCCTTTCTCCCTTGAATCATGTAGCTTACTTTTGCCACTCCAGTTTTGAGCTAAAATGTAAAATGCTTTCCCTCCTTCAAGTGAGTTTCCACAAAAACAGGAGAAACTCTGAAGTCTTCCTGATAACGGTTGAAAATATACAAGTTACCTTCTTTGCTGCCAGTAAAAGAAATCCCGAAAGGGGCATTATGTATGAGGTTACAACTGTGGTTTTGAAGCCCCCTCAGGCTCTCCAGTTACTTGTGACACTGGAGGCAATTTACTTCCAAGAAGAGCTACTTCTTGTCTTCTATTAATAATTTATTCCTAAAAACAGCTGTTAAAATGTGAGGAGATTAAGTTCATGAATAGAGCAAATACTTTGGATTTATGTTTATCATCTGTTGTAACAAGGAAATGCGATTTCTGGCTTAGTCTAATGTGCTGGTTAATGGAGTGTTACCAAAGCATAACAGAGAGACTTCTTGTTTATCCAATATTGTTAGGAAATGGAATATTATGGTAGTTTTGATCCTCAAGAATTGCCACATATGCCTGCTGAAGCAATGACTCTCAGCTGGGAACAATTTTGCTCCCCAGTGGACATTTGGCAGTGCCTGGGGATATGTTTGATTGTCAGGGTGGTGGGAGGAAGAGGTGCTACTAGTGTTGAGTGGATAAAGCCCAGGAAGGATACTCTGCATCCTGTGACACACAGGACAATTCTCACAAGACGTTATCTGGTCCAAAATGCCTGTAGAGACTCAGCTCTGCAGCCTGGCACTCTTTATCAAAGTAGAATTCAGCAAAATTCAGTTAACTACAAGATGACAGTGAATACTTTTGGTGATTTAGATGATAATTTAACATCTTACAGTACTTCAGTGTCTTTATCAACATTAATTACCCCTGTGTTGGTAAAGGATAGGAGTGTTGGTTTGTGAAGATTCCTGGGTGCTAGAAGGCTAAAGATGTTATGCTGTGGTGCAATTATCTGAAGAGGCTCAATTAATTCTTGTGTCATAACAGTTATTTGAGTTAGAATTGCTACTTCTTTCTTATAGGGAGGATCATTTACTTTTCACATTACCACAAAATTGAAATATGACTTGGTCTCTGTTAGTGTGTTTTAAATATACTTTAAAAATAATACAGTCATCAAGACAGTATGGTACTGGCACAAGGACAGAAATACAGATCAATGGAACAAAATAGAAAGCCCAGAGATAAATCCACACACCTATGGACAGCTTATCTTCGACAAAGGAGGCAAGAATATACAGTGGATTAAAGACAATCTTTTTAACAAGTGGTGCTGGGAAAACTGGTCAACCACTTGTAAAAGAATGAAACTAGATCACTTTCTAACACCATACACAAAAATAAACTCAAAATGGATTAAAGATCTAAACGTAAGACAAGAAACTATAAAACTCCTAGAGGAGAACATAGGCAAAACACTCTCTGACATAAATCACAGCAGGATCCTCTATGATCCACCTCCCAGAATACTGGAAATAAAAGCAAAAATAAACAAATGGGATCTAATTAAAATTAAAAGCTTCTGCACAACAAAGGAAACTATAAGCAAGGTGAAAAGACAGCCTTCTGAATGGGAGAAAATAATAGCAAATGAAGCAACTGACAAACAACTAATCTCAAAAATATACAAGCAGCTTATGCAGCTCAACTCCAGAAAAATAAATGACCCAATCAAAAAATGGGCCAAAGAACTAAATAGACATTTCTCCAAAGAAGACATACGAATGGCTAACAAACACATGAAAAGATGCTCAACATCACTCATTATCAGAGAAATGCAAATCAAAACCACAATGAGGTACCATTTCACACCAGTCAGAATGGCTGCGATCCAAAAGTCAACAAGCAATAAATGCTGGAGAGGGTGTGGAGAAAAGGGAACCCTCTTACACTGTTGGTGGGAATGCAAATTAGTACAGCCACTATGGAGAACAGTGTGGAGATTCCTTAAAAAATTGCAAATAGAACTGCCTTATGATCCAGCGATCCCACTGCTGGGCATACACACCAAGGAAACCAGAATTGAAAGAGACACGTGTACCCCAATGTTCATTGCGGCACTGTTTATAATAGCCAGGACATGGAAGCAACCTAGATGTCCATCAGCAGATGAATGGATAAGAAAGCTGTGGTACATATACACAATGGAGTATTACTCAGCTATTAAAAAGAATACATTTGAATCAGTTCTAATGAGGTGGATGACGCTGGAGCCGATTATACAGAGTGAAGTAAGCCAGAAAGAAAAACACCAATACAGTATACTTACACATATATATGGAATTTAGAATGATGGTAATGATAAACCTGTACGCAAGACAGCAAAAGAGACACAGATGTATAGAACGGCCTTTTGGACTCTGTAGGAGAGGGAGAGGGTGGGATGGGTTGGCAGAGTGGCAGTGTAACATGTGTGATATCATAAGTGAAACGAATCGCCAGTCCAGGTTTGATGCAGGATGCAGGATGCTTCGGACTGATGCACGGGGATAATCCAGAGAGAGGATGTGGGGCGGGAGGGGAGAGGTGGGGGTCAGGATTGGGAGTTCATGTACACTCGTGGCTGATCCATGTCGATGTGTAGCAAAACAAATACAGTATTGTAAAGCAAAACAAACTAAAAAAATAAAAATTAATTAAAAAATAATAAAAATAATAGGTGACATGGTCTTGGAAGAATACTGCTCTCAACACAGCTATTGTTACAATACTCCATGCTTTTATTTTAAGCCTACTAGGGGACTATATGGAGAAGGCGATGGCACCCCACTCCAGTCCTCTTGCCTGGAAAATCCCATGGACGGAGGAGCCTGGTGGGCTGCAGTCCATGGGGTCGCTAAGAGTCTGACACGACTGAATGACTTCACTTTGACTTTTCACTTTCATGCATTGGAGAAGGAAATGGCAACCCACTCCAGTGTTCTTGCCTGGAGAATCCCAGGGACAAGGGAGCCTGCTGGGCTGCCGTCTATGGGCTCGTACAGTTGGACACGACTGAAGCAACTTAGCAGCAGGCGAATATAAGAAGGAAAGAATTTTTCTTCACTCATTTGGACAAAGTTTGTATGTATAATACAACAAAATGGAAAAGAAAAATACTGCTTCTGGTTAGGAAAAATGAAGGAATCTGTTTATTATTAGTCAATGAATTAAATATTATGGAAGCTGTCTCATTCACAATCTGGGGCTAGCACAGCAAATAAGGTAGAACTTTTTATGATGTCATTTACTGAATTTTTTGAAAAATAATAGAAACCTCAAGCATAACACTAAAAGTAATTTTTTGTGTCTGTAGTAACTTTTTGCACACATGGATTCAGGTGTGATACATGAGATTTAAGAGTGTGGAGACTTCTGTCAATGTATGGCAAAACCAATGCAATATTGCAGAGTAATTAGCTTCCAATTAAAATAAACAAATTTATACTAAAAGAAAAGAATGTGGAGACTTAAAATAGAAACCACTGATTTTGTGACCCTGGTCTTGTCCTTTGAACCACACTGAGTTATAAGGTGATTAAGTATAGGTTATCATCAGTAAGGAGGCTTATGTAGTCAATGCTGGACTAAGCACATATTAAACACCTAATATGTGCTATGCTATTCTGGGAAGTAGACATTAAACCATAAATCAGGAATAGTCTCTGCCCTTCTGTGCAACTGCTGGAGGAGGTGCTGGGGCTGGGGAAGAGAGAGTTGGACAGGGAAGTGTTGAGAGTGTGGAGTGGGACAGGAGCGGTGGGGAGTTATGTGAATATCCACATCAGTGGTAGGAGGATAAAAAAGCATGAAAGAAAAAAATCTGTCACTTATACCTGTTTTGACCTCTTGCTTTTTTAACTGGGATTTGTTTACTTTTTACTCTGTTAGATACATTTAACTCTCAACTGTGTTGAATAATAAACCTTGGGAAGGGCAGGTAAACATAAGCTTAGTATGTGTTTCACAACCTCTGAGTTTCCTAAGAAATGAACTGAGTGTGAACTCAGTGCATTGATTTTTGTCACGCTTAAACCTGTGGCTTCCAGGGCCATTCTCTAAATAGATTAACATTAAATAAACAGTGAAAAATCTTGAGCCTATATATTCTGCAGTTTCTATTTCAAAGCGTAATCCTAATTAAACTTTTACATATTTTTGTTTTGTCCTAGAAGAGAGTGGTCAAATTAACCTGAACAAACTGCTGAGATGGAAGGGAAAAATGTAACCTAGGTAGGCAACAATCTCAACACGTTCAAAACAGAATGTATGTTTCCACCGTGCTCTTGCTTCTTACTCTGTACCCATTTTTTTCTTGCCTTGACTGTGCCTCCATTGGATTTATTTCTTGCCAGTCTTGATGGCTTCAAATCTGTTCTCCACATGTGATGTCAGTAATCTACAGAAACCACAAATATGACGGGAGTAATATTAGCAGATAACATTTAATTAATACTTACTATGTATTTGGTATTCTTCAAAGTGCTCAATATATAGTAAATCTCAATTTTCACAATATTATGATATCAAAATTATTACCTTTGATGCACAGACAATCTATATAAAATTAAGATTTATTATACTTGCCAAAGGAGGAAGACAAGTGGCGGGAGCAGGTGGTTTCCTGAGGCTCGATCCTGCCTTTGCGTATGCCGAGGCCGCCTTCCTCATGACCTTTGCCATGGGTGGAGTTCCTCACGCTGGCTCCTGGCAGACAAGAATTGGGAATGGGTGGTGAATGATGGAGTTGATCATTCTTTGGAAGTTGCCATCTTCTTTCTGACCCATTTCCTTTACCAGTTCTTCAGCACTTTTGGATTTATAAATATCTTGTACTCAAGCTTCACTTTCTAATGGGAGCACAGGAGAACACCATTAGGGCCAAACAGAGGCTAAATCCAAGACTACATCCAATACATGAACCCATGATGAAGCATTCATGTACCCAGCAGACTCTTTATGCTCTCAATTTTTAAAAATGTATCCCATAAAATACTGACTGAAAACTGGTAAGTCAAGTAAATTGGTGAGTATCTTCCTAAAACAGTAAATCAGTATATCATGTATTATAGAGTATTTATTTAGTGGATTTTGAGAAAAAATTGCTCTATTAAAAAGTAAAGATTTGTTAAAAAAAATGGCATAACTCTTCAAGAGCCATAATGCTGAAACATGGTTCACTTACCAGTTATTATGAAATAGTTTATGCTTTTTTTAAAGTCCTTCAAGGGTCTGCTTTTGTGTGATTCTCTAGTGTCATTTTTCCCCAATTCCTATCTCAGCCCTTCCTGATGTTGTTGTTCAGTCGCTCAGTCATGTCTGACTTTTTGCGACGTCGTGGACTGCAGCATGCCAGCCTCCTCTGTCCTCCACTATCTCCTAGAGTTCGCTCAAATTTGTGTCCATTGAGTCAGTGATACTGTCTAACCATCTGATCCTCTACTGCCCCTTCTTTTGCCTTCAGTCTTTGCCAGTTACTTGTTGAGATTGTTGTTGTTGTTTAGTTGTTCAGTTATGTTCAACTCTTTGTGACCCCATGAACTGCAGCATGCCAGCCTTCCCTGTGCTTCACCATCTCCTGGAGCTTGCTCAAATTCATGTCCATTGAGTTGATGACGCCATCCAACCATCTTGTCCTCTGTTGTCCCCTTCTCCTCTTGCCTTCAATATTTCCTGATATCAGGGTCTTTTCCAATTAGTTGGCTCTTTGCATCAGGTAGCCAAAGTATTGGAGCTTCAGTATCAGTCCCTCCAATGAATAGTCAGGACTGGTTTCCTTTAGGATGGACTGGTTTGATCTCGCAGTTCAAGGGACTCTGAAGAGTCTTCTCTAACACAACAGTTCAAAAGCATCAATTTGTCTTTATACTTAAGCATCTACACAATGCTGTTTCATACCTGGGTTCCCACTGCATTAAATATCCATTTCCCCTTCTTTATGCACAGAGTGGGTTTGTGGCTCAACTGAGGAATTCTGACCTTTGAAACCTCAATCTTTTAAAGGGGGCTATTAGCAAACCCGTTCAAACTGTGTCCTGGAAGGACACATTATCTTTATTCTTCTGGTCAAAAACCAAATCTACCCTCTGCCCTGGAGAGAGAATCACTGAATCTTGCAAGACTGTTTGGTATACAAACATTCCTGAGCAGCTAGTCTAGAATATAATAGCTGATAATGCTTTTGCTCAGAAAGTGCAGAAACAGGAGAGATCCTTGGAGAATTGTGCTCCAACAGTTGTTGCTCTTGGCACATATTAAAATTACTCATTTAAGTTTCTGGTTGGAGAGCTTCTTAAGAGCAGAAATTTAATCTTATCAATCTTTACATTCTTAACATTCAGCATAGTGCTTATCCCAGAGCAGAGATTAATATTTGTGAAATAAATGAATAAATGAAGGCCTTTAGAAATAAACTACACTAAACACAATTGTTTTAAATGCCAAGTGGCTCATGGGTAGCCACCTGGTTTTCCATGATCCAGACTCTGAAACCTTTGAAATAATTTCTTATTATATAATGATAATGCCAAATTTATTAGTTATTATGGACCCAGAACTTAAACTCTTTATAGATAATGCCTCAATATGTCTCGTTAAGCAACCCTTTGAAATGGTACCATTATCATTTGCTATCAAAAACAGAGATTCAGAAAGGTTATGTAACTTGTTCATAGTCACACAGATGGTCAGTGGTGGAGATGAGATTTGAACAACGGCAAGTGGTTTGACTTTGTAGATTGTGTTTTTAGCCACTTCAGTGGTAGAGGCCTTCATATGAGAGGAAAGAAAAAAGTCAGCCTGAGTTATCTTAGGTTTTCTCAACAGATACTGTCTCCAAAGCCAAATTTGGAAGATAGAACAAAAAACAGATTCTGACATGCATTTGGTGAATTAAACAGGTTTTGGTAAAGATGTCTTTCTTGCAAAGGAAATTCTTTGAGGATAGTAAGACAAAGGTAGCATCTTTAGGGATGAAGGATCCACGAAGACGTTATTTTTGCTAACTCCAGTGAACTAGGCTAGAGTGGGGCCAGCGTCATTGGCCTGTGACCGATGTAGTGACATGGGGTCTTGCACTTAGAAGGGTTGTGCTTTGAAGGGTTTATTGGTTGGTTTTGTGCTCTGCTATCCCTGTCTTGAAATTCTTTTTAAACATTTCATTTAGTTTTGACTGCTGGGTCTTCACTGCTGTGCGTGGGCTTTCTGTAGTCGTGGTGAGCGGAGGCTACTCTCTAGCTGCAGTGTGTGAGCTTCTGATTGTGGTGGCTTCTCTTGTTGTGGAGCACAGGCTCAGTAACTGTGGCACCCGAACTTAGTTGCCCAGTGGCGTGTGGCATCTTTCCTGTATCAAACCCATGTCCTCTGCTTTGGCCTGTGGATTCTTAACCACTGGTCCTCCAGGGCAGTCCTTGAAATTCTTAATACTTTGTCCACAAGGGGTCCTGCAGTTTCATTTTATTCTGGGCACCTCAATTTTTGTAGCTAGTCATGGGCTGGAGTCTTGGTTAATCATTTATGTGGCTAATTATTGACAATTGGGAAGGAAGGTGGACTGGTAACACCCGAGGAGCCACCAGTAAAGTCCTCAGGTCCCCAGTATTCAGACTAAGAGCTCTGGAGAGAGAAGCTCAGGCCTTCAATTCCTAGGCTGTGGAATATCTAATTCCTAAATATTTGATGATTCTACAAGATTGCTCTCGGATTGATTTTAAGATATTTATTGTAGCATACAAGTCTGTCTTAAGGGAAAAAATATTACAGATAGTATTTTCTGGAGTTTTAAAGGTCTTAGATCTATTTTCATTCTTTTTCCTGGTTGGCTGATTTGTTTGAGGTCAATTTAACCATTCTATTTTTTTTTAACAAGCACCAAACCAATTCAATGAGAAATAATATTTCCTTGTAACAGGAATCAATATCCACCATTTCCATTTTGATAAGTTACATTTCTATTATCTTTCATAAATGTGAATGCACTTTGTGACTTCAGGATTTTTTGTTTTTTCTTTTTAATGTGTGTGTGACAGGTAGGCTCAATATGCTTTATACCATCAGGTTTGCTAGTATATTTCAGTGATGTTATCAAAGCTTCTATTTGTGATACCTCAGTAATTCTACCTAGGTACTGCTGCTTTTTCTTTATGTCCTCAGGAACCTTACTTAGAGACTTTCTATAAGTTTGAGTGACATCCATCTGCATTTGCTTCCAACAAAGTGAAAGTCGCTCAGTTATGTCCAACTCTTTGTGACCCCATGGACTATAGTCCATGGAATTCTCCAGGCCAGAATACTGGAGTGGGTAGCCTTTCCCTTCTCCAGGGGATCTTCCCAACTCAGGGATTGAACCCAGGTCTCCCACGTTGCAGGTGGATTCTTCACCAATTGAGCCACTAAGGAAGCCTTGCTTCCAGCAAACACACATGAAATCCAGATCTTACTTCTGGTGATTGTTTTCTTCTGTACGTGTTTATATCATTGTCTCTGCCATCTTTGAAATTTACCCTGCTGAATTCCACCATTCTCCACATGAAAATAAGCAGGGGTAAAGAAAACACTGATTTGTGATGCAGTTTCTTAAAAACCACTTGTCCTGATTTATTGTTACTAATTTTCCAAGTCCTAAATCTTTTCTGTTTTCAAATAATTATATTCTGATGAATACTGAGTTGAATTTTACTTAAAATAGGAGAGATTCTCTAGGGAATGAGTTCCATAACCTCTGATGCCACAGTTACCTGTTTTACTGCCGCAGACCCAGCAGAGGGAGCCCAAGTTAGTGAACATAATTTTCTCTAACTATTTTGATGACCCAAATGAGTAACTCATGGTCCAAAGGAGATTTTTTGAGGGGTAGAGGGAGCAGTCAGAGTATATGGGGTATATGTGTACATGTGTTAGAAAGAGAGTAGAAGGGAGGAGTAAAATAGAAGTTGCCAGCCATGTGGATTTTAAGATGCACTTGAAATGTGGGAGATATATGACATCTTCTGGAGGTAAATGACAGAACTGATGGAGAGAAGCATTTAATTTTCAGATCCTGAGGAGGTAGTTCATGTTAAAGGTATAAAACTACTTTCTTTTTCTTACTTTTCCAGTTAGTTCTCCCTTTAAAACTTTTTATTAATAGATTGAATTCTTATACATTTCCATTTCTTGTGATTTTTATATTCAGAGTAATTTCCCAGTGAAAGCTTTTTAAAAAGTTCCCTTTCTTTGTCTGTTACCTTACTGGCCCACACATTGTGCATCCTTGTCAGAGTCTAGAAAATCTTGGAGCTGTTTAAATTTAGGTGAATATTTATTCAATAGATTAATCAATTAGTCCAGCAACTATGCAAACAGTAGTTATTGAACTTTTAGTGCTATATGAGGTGCAGAATGCGTGTACATCTGTGTATATGGGGAAGCAGTGAGTCAGAGGGGAGAATCGAAACAAGGTTCTGTGCTCAATGAACTTACATGTAGTTGAGTCAATAAGTGTGTTTGGTAAAACACAAAACCTTATGTATGTGACCAAATGTTAAGCAATAGTTCTAAGTGCCCACAAAGGTAAACTGAGCATAAAGTAGGTGTTCACAGAAGAGATCTGCAGATCCTTGAGGTGGCTGGAAGAGCCCAGAAAGGTCTCAGGGAGGATATGAATGGCCCTGAATGATGAGTGGTTCTGTGTATGGTGAGAGCAGAAGAGGGGAGGAAACCGGGCCTCCTTTGGTAGAGAAGCAGCTTGAGAAAGGCTGTGAGAAAGAAAGCATGGTTATGATGGTGATACGGGGCAACTGTGAGGGGTTATGGTGTATGTGTACTGTATACTCCTAGGGGGTGTCATTGATACCAAGCCTATGTGAATGGTGCTACTGGAGGCATCTGGTACCTTAGAATGAGTTCTGGGATGACTATGGTTATGTTGAACAGTGACTTCTCATTCTTTGTATATTATATTAATATAACCATCAATCTACTCTATTGAGAGGAATCTATATAGAGACAAGAGAGCACAGTGGGTCCAGATGAAATGTATAGTCAGACAGCCTGGATTTGAATCTTGGGCACATCAAAATGTAGATGTGTGACTCAGTTTTCAACCTCTCTATGCCTTATTTCCCTCTTCCATAAAATGGCAAGTAATAATGGTTTCTATTGCATGGAATTGTCATGATTAAATGAGATAGTGTCATATACTTAGAACAGTGCCTAGACTAGGCACTATGAGCATTAGCTGTTATCATAAAAGAACTGATGTGTGACTCAAACAGAATGCAAATATCCTACTCTTTCAGGTGTAGAAATATTCCATTAGGTTTTCTTCTATGAAAACCCAGGGTCTCATCTAGATATCTTTGTCTTTCGCTGGTGAGGAATGATGAAGCAGATTATATGGTTTAAGATTATACCAGTTTCACAGGCTGATTTATGGAAATAAATCAGGTGTGGCCAACCTTGTTTCAATAATTGAAGATGACACTCATTTCAGTCGGATTGGTGCTCACCTGGGAATTTGATGGTTCTAATTGTGCTTGCAGTGCCTCCATATTTTCCAACTGTTTCAGACCATGGACAGAATATAAGCTCTGTGAGGGCAGGAACCATGCCTACCTTGGCTATTCTTGTATGTCCTTGTCAGTTCAGTTCAGTTCAGTTCAGTGGCTCACTCTTTGTGACCCCATTGACTGAAGCACACCAGGTTTCCCTGTCCATCACCAACTCCTGGAGCTTGCTCAAACTCATGTCTATCAAGTCGGTGATGCCATTCAACCATCTCATCCTATTGAACTATATTCAATAACCTGTGATAAACCATAATGGAAAAATATATAGAAAAGAATACATATATGTGTGTATAACTGAGTCACTTTGCTGTATAGCAGAGATTGTCAGAATACTGTAAATGCTGTAAGTCAACTAGGAAAAAAAAAGATGCAGCAGCTTATGTCATGTCTGCAGTCTGATCACCATGCAGTTAGATTTTTCCCTTTGGTGGCAATTATAATACTGCAAAGCACCTCAGGAACGTGCATCAGACACTGTTATCTATATCCTTCAGTTCAGTTGCTCAGTCATGTCCGCCTCTTTGCAACCCCATGGACTGCAGCACACAGGCTTCCCTGTCTATCAGCAACTCCTGGAGCCTGCTCAAACTCATGTCCATCGAATTGGTGATGCCATCCAACCATTTCATCCTCTGTCATCCCCTCTTCTCCCGCCTTCAATCTTGCCTAGCATCAGGGTCTTTTCAAATGAGTCAGTTCTTCACATCCGGTGGCCAAAATATTGGAGCTTCAGCCTTAGCATCAGTCCATCCAGTGAATATTCAGGGTTGATTTCTTTAGGATTGACTGACCTGATTTCCTTGTAGTCCAAGGGACTGTCAGGAGTCTTCTCCAATACCACAGTTCAAAAGCATCTTTTCTTCGGTGCTCAGCATTCTTTGTCCTGGTACCTGACATTTACTCTTTATTATGGGTCAATGACTGACTGAAAGCATGATTTTGAAAGTTCTCCTTGTCTTTTACAAGTGTGTGGATAGTTCTATTCCTGGCATAGATGAAGTAGGCATTACAACAGAATGTCTTGAGTGATGTCTAGATAAGTATCTTTCCTGGTGTTTTATCATTGCCATAAAATGAAAATCACTTATATTTTAGATCACCTAATAGCTTATAGATGTTCTCTTATACTTTATGTAATTTTCTACAGCATTCATATGAATTTGCTAATGATATTCCTTCCATTTAATAGATTGAGTAACTGAATCTCAGAGATAAATGGCTCAATCTTACACATGGATTATTGTGGAATTCAGGCTTAATCTGAGGTCTTTTGACTGCAAGTGCAAAAATCTTTCTTTTAATTTTTGCAGCACCATACTTTTTCTGCCTGGATTAAAAGCCTACACAATTATATTTGCTGCCCAGGGAAGGATTGGGCCTCTCTAAATTTCTCATATGGGCGTATGTTATTTGTGAGATTAAGTTTGAATTACCTTGGAAGACACCCAAAGCTCTTAGGGGATGTGATACTGACCAGAACCTTGAGGTGGGAGGAGTAGTGGGCAGAGTTAGAATTTACCTTGGGTAGCTTATAGAAATCATAGCATGTCCTTTGGAACTGGAAGGCCGGATGGGATGCTCCACTAGAAGTTTTGAATAAAGGCAGTGGGAGTGTGGAAAACAGACAGGGAAGGAAGACTGGAAAAGAAATGGCCTTGCACAGGCATTACAAATCTTTATGATTTTATGTAGCACTGATCTTGTTATTGTTCTATTCAGATAGAAACCTAAAGCCAAGAAACAGAGTAGGCTGAAACTGTCTGACTGTGTAGCGCTTCAGTATGAGAGAGTTTGGAAAGACACTGTTTTTCAGTTCTTCCTCTTCTGGGTTTGGAGAAAAGTCTTCATCAAATATATTGGTAACATTCATCATCTTCTGTGCCAGTCTTTTGGAGAAGGAAATGGCAACCCACTCCAGTATTCTTGCCTGGAGAATCCCATGGACAGAGGAGGCTGGAGGGCTACAGTTCTGGGTTTGCAAAGAGTTGGACATAACTGAAGTGACTTAGCATGCATGCATGCATGCGTGCCAGTCTTTACATTATGCTCTGAGGCAATGCCTAGAAATGGATTTTGCCTGACAAACTTTATTACTGTTGACAGTTTTTATTCTAAATTCCCAATATCGTGGGAATTTAGTCTTTCCCCTTCTGTTGTTTTCCTCTATTTCTTTGCATTGATCGCTGAAGAAGGCTTTCTTATCTCTTCTTGCTATTCTTTGGAACTCTGCATTCAGATGCTTATATCTTTCCTTTTCTCCTTTGCTTTTCACCTCTCTTCTTTTCACAGCTATATGTAAGCCCTCCCCAGTCAGCCATTTTGCTTTTTTGCATTTCTTTGCCATGGGGATGGTCTTGATCCCTGTCTCCTGTACAGTGTCACAAACCTCATTCCATAGTTCATCAGGCACTCTATCTATTAGATCTAGACCCTTAAATCTATTTCTCACTTCCTATATTGGAAATAAAAGCAAAAATAAACAAATGGGACCTAATTAAAATTAAAAGCTTCTGCACAACAAAGGAAACTATAAGCAAGGTGAAAAGACAGCCTTCAGAATGGGAGAAAATAATAGCAAATGAAGCAACTGCAAACAACTAATTGCAAAAATATACAAGCAACTCCTTCAGCTCAATTCCAGAAAAATAAACGACCCAATCAAAAATGGGCCAAAGAACTAAATAGACATTTCTCCAAAGAAGACATACAGATGGCTAACAAACACATGAAAAGATGCTCAACGTCACTCATTATCAGAGAAACGCAAATCAAAACCACAATGAGGTACCATTTCACGCCAGTCAGAATGGCTGCGATCCAAAAGTCCACAAGCAATAAATGCTGTAGAAGGTGTTGAGAAAAGGGAACCCTCTTACACTGTTGGTGGGAATGCAAACTAGAACAGCCACTATGGAGAACAGTGTGGAGATTCCTTTAAAAACTAGAAATAGAGCTGCCTATGACCCAGCAATCCCACTGCCTGGCATACACACCAAGGAAACCAGAATTGAAAGAGACACATGTACCCCAATGTTCATCGCAGCACTGTTTATAATAGCCAGGACATGGAAGCAACCTAGATGTCCATCAGCAAATGAATGGATAAGAAAGCTGTGGTATATATACAGAATGGAGTATTACTCAGCCATTAAAAAGAATACATTTGAATCAGTTCTAATGAGGTGGATGACGCTGGAGCCGATTATACAGAGTGAAGTAAGCCAGAAAGAAAAACACCAATACAGTATACTAACTGTAGAAGGCAATGGCACCCCACTCCACTACTCTTGCCTGGAAAATCCCATGGATGGAGGAGTCTGGTGGGCTGCAGTCCATGGGGTTGCTGAGGGTCGGACATGACTGAGCGGCTTCATTTTCATATTTTGCTTTCATGCATTGGAGAAGTAAATGGCAACCCACTCCAATGTTCTTGCCTGGAGAGTCCCAGGGATGGGGGAGCCCGGAGGGCTGCCATCTCTGGGTAGCCAGAGAGTCAGACACGACTGAAGCGACTTAGCAGCAGCAGCAGCAGTATACTAACACATATATATGGAATTTATAAAGATGGTAATGATAACCCTGTATGCAAGACAGCAAAAGAGAAACAGAAGTTAGAACAGTCTTTTGGACTCTGTGGGAGAGGGAGAGGGTGGGATGATTTGGGAGAATAACATTGAAACATGTAATATCATATATGAAACGAATAGCCAGTCCAGGTTCGATGTGTGATACCAGATGCTTGGGGTTGGTGCACTGAGATGACCCAGAAGGATGGTGTGGGGAGGGAAGAGGGAGGGGAGTTCAGGATGGGGAACACGTGTATACCTGTGGTGGATTCATGTTGATGTATGGCCAAACCAATATAATATTTAAAGTAATTAACCTCCAATTAAAATTAATAAATTTATATTAAAAAATAAAAATAAAAACAATGCCCACAACACTGTAAGAAGAAAGAAAGGAAGACTAGGAAGGAGGGAAAGGAAGGCTAGCTAGAAGTGGAAGTTTATAGTGAAGAGGAATCAAAGAACTACTTACAGAGGAGGATATATTCATACTAAATCTTAAAAGAATCAGAATTTCATAGGATTTTGCCAAGCCTAGAAGAGAGAGGAGATCTGTGGCAGATTCATGTTGATGTATGGTAAAACCAATACAATATTGTAAAGTAATTAACCTCCAATTAAAATAAATAAATTTATATTAAAAAATAAGATAAAAATGCCTATTTAGTGAGAACTTTGAAATGTATAGTGCTGTATCCTTGTAGGTACTTAGTAATTACCAACGTTCTTGAACCCAGTCAACATTTGTGGGCAGTTCCATTATATAACTTATCATGGTTGGTCCCACCATAAATTTATGTCTCCCTGATTATATTATAGAGCAAATTTGTGTCCTTTATATTTTCTAGGTCATCTGCCATAGTAGATGTTTAATAGATATTTGTTAAATGGATTGGAAATTAAATACTGTCACTTTTATAGAGTAAAATGGTGGGAAAAAAGAGAAACAAAAACTCTTCTGAGATAGTGGGTATTTGGCAATTAATTTACTTTTTGATATACCACTTCTTTAATTTATTTTTTAATTTTTGGCTCTGCTAGGTCTTCACTGCTATGTTGGCTTCCCTGAGGTATGGCGAGTGGAGGGAGGGTTACTTTGATTGCGGTGTGCGGGCTTCTCATTGAAGTTTCTGCTCTTGTTTCAGATTGCAGGCTCTAGGGCCTGCAGGCTTCAGTAGTTGGCTCTTGGGCTCTGGAGCACAGGCTTAATAGTCGTGGCACACAAGCTTAGTTGCTTCATGGCATGTGGGATCTTCCTGGATCAGGGATTAAAGTGTGTCTCCTGAATTGGCAGGTGGATTCTTTACTATAGAGCCACAAGGGAAACCATGGTATACCACTTCTTTGTGAACCAATTTTATATATAAAGTGCAGTGAAAGTCATTTAGTCATGTCTGACTCTGCAACCCCTTGGACTGTGGCCCGCAGGTCTCCTGCATTGCAGGTGGATTCTTTACCATCTGAGCTACCTTTTACACATAAGGTAGAGGTTAACTTGATTTCATTTTAGAGCAGAAATCAAAATAAGCAATAAACAAGTGGATATGCAGAGCACTGATTATGCTTGCCTTTTCCACATTGCTATTTCTTTCCAGGTATGGTGTGTGTACTCGTGAGTTTGTGTGTTCCAGTTAGTTAAAATAGATTTTTAAATATATCTTGATGAAGGGATTAGGAATTCTTAGTTATTTCTCTCCTTTTTATAATCATTCTTACTGTATGTGATAGAATTAGCAACTTCAGTTACTATGTGTAAGGTTTTTGTTTAGGAAGGCATTGCATTAATATAAGTAAGTAATATCAGAATTTTGGGATAGTTTATTTTAGAAATGTGTAACAGCAATTTCCTGTAACTAGAGATCAATGCTTGAAGAATAAATAGTTCATAAGTATCAAGAAAACTAGGAACTTCGATCCTTACAGTATATTAAAAAAAAACCCTCAGCTCTAGATGGATTGAGAATTTAAATGTTAGCAATTTTTTTAACACTTAGTAGATTATACACATGAATGCATTTTAGACCCAGAAGTTGGAAAATATTCCTTAAATAAGGCATCAAACATCGACTAGAAAAGAAAAGACATAACATTTATATTAAAATAAGAAATTTATCAAGAGACTACTTACAGAAAATGAAAAGTCCTATCACAAACTAGGAGAAGATATTTCTGATATATACAACTGACAAAGGACTGGTGTCAAGAGCACGGAAACTTTTGGCAAAAAATTAAAAGCCTGAAAACAATAATTGTTGAGAGGATATAGATACACTAGATGTTTACCTTGGGTCTGAGTGTAAATTGGTGCAATCATTTTAGGAAACATTGAACATTTTGTTGCACTTTCATATATCCTAGGATTCCACTGCTAGATACTCAGTAAACCACATGGTCATGGGTGATAGAAAACATGTACAAGGATGTTCCTGTTAGTGCTAGTTAAAGAATAACCTGCAAACAACCCAAATGTGTATCAGTAGAAGCATGGATGAATAAACTGGGATATATTCATATAACATGAGATAGTATTCAAATAAAACACAGTGTTTACAAATATGAGGGAATTTTATCTATGTAATCCTAAGTAAAAGTTTCATTCTAAAAAAAGTATACCATTTTTATAAAGTTAAAAATAACTAAAATATCTCTTGAAATACAGCTAGATGTAATAAGCCTATTAAACAAGGTCATCAAGGGAACGCCGAATATGGAAATGAATACGGTTATTGCCTCAGGTCTCAGAATTGGAAAGGTTATCATATGAGGTGACCATGTAGCTGAGTGTGGTTCAGGATCCTCTTCTTTTGGATGGGCAAATCTGTGATTCAAAAATGGCTAAATAAGTGGAAGTGGGTCATATAATTACCAATGACGTGAGTATTATATAAGCCAAAGACTGTGATTAATCCAACTTTGTGCACCTCAAATACAGAGAGAAAAAGATGAATTGGTTCCCAAAATATATAACTATTAAGGAATCAGTATTTAACCATATTTTCAGAGTTGACATGACAGACTATATTACTATTTTAATATTATGTATCTATGCTTTTTCAGATTATTTGTTACATGAAAAAACATTTTGACCTTATTCCCAGATTATTTGTGTCTGCACATAAAAAATAAAACATAAAAGTCATTCTCCATTTTCTTGGTGCGTATTTTAATTATATTTAATCTTTTTTTTTAAAAAAATAAGAGGGTGTGGGGCGGGAGGGTGGAGGTGGCGGTCGGGATTGGGAGTTCATGTACACTCATGGCTAATTCATGTCAATGTGTAACAAAACGAATACAGTATTGTAAAGCAAAACAAACTAAAAAATAAAAATTTAATTAAAAAAAAATTAAGGCAGTATCTGAGACCAACTTTTACTGCAGAAGTATTTAATCTTCATAAAGATTAGGTGCTTGAAACATTTTAAGTGCAAAACATTTAAATAATCAGCCTAAACATACCTGTTAGAAAGATGTGGGGTCTTAGACTGAATTGATCTTGGTCAGTATGTGGAATTTCCCATCTAAAATATTGTATTTCGTAAAACACACTTCCTAAAATACAGTTTGTTATACTTAGAAAACAAAATTGAAAGCATCTCAGAATAGCAAAATTAAATCTGTTGTGAATTACTGTAACTATAATTCAATACAAATATAAAGTGGCATATACAAGATCCACAATTATGAGAGAACTAATCAATAACAGGGTTAGGAATTTCAGCTGACAGAAACAACTGGCAGTTTTTAAAATTTGAAAATACTATTTTGCAATGAATTCCAGATATTTATTCGCAATTGTATGAGTTTGCCGGGACTACCATAAGAAAATCACGGACTGGGTGCTTAATACAGATTCATTTTTTCACAGTTCTGGAGGCTGGAAGCCCAAGGTCTTTGCATTGGCAGGTTTGATTTCTTTTGCAGCCTCTCTCCTTGATTCACAGATTTCCACCTTCTTGTTCTGTCCGCTCAGGGTTTTTCTTCCATGCATACACATCCCTGTTGTCTCTTGGCTCTTCTTAGGATACCAGTCGTACTGGATTAACCCCCTCCACACCCACCATCTCCCAGCAGCAGCTGCATTTTAACTTAATCACCGCTTCAAAGAATTTTGCTTTCTGAGATGCTAGAGCTTGGATTTCAACACATGAATTTTGGGGGGACACAGTTCAGCCCGTAATGCATCCTTTTCTGTGACTATGATTCTTGTGAGTGTGTTCCAGGCCCCTTTTTAGATGTTGGGGAACAGCACTAAAGCTTATTATCTGGGTCTCACAAGGTGCTCAAATTAGAGGAAAAGTCCTATGGCAGTAAATGTGCAAATGCTATTGTTCCCAAATCCCTGTAGTATTTATTAAGGACTAGAAGGCAATGGCACCCTACTCTATTACTCTTGCCTGGAAAATCCCATGGATGGAGGAGCCTGGTGAGCTGCAGTCCATGGGGTTGCTAAGAGTCGGACACAACTGAGCGACTTCACTTTCACTTTTCACTTTCATGCATTGGAGAAGGAAATGGCAACCCACTCCAGTGTTCTTGCCTGGAGAATCTCAGGGACAGGGGAGCCTGGTGGGCTGCCGTCTCTGGGGTTGCACAGAGTTGGACACGACTGAAGTGACTTAGCAGCAGCAGCACAGGCTTAAAGTGTTAGTCACTCAGTTGTGTCCCACTCTTTGTGACCCCATGGACTGTATCCCACCAGGCTCCTTTGTTCCTGGGATTCTCCAGGCAAGAATACTGGAGTGGGTTGCCATTCCCTTCTCCAGGAGATCTTCCCGACCCAGAGATTGAACCCGGGTCTTACTCCTTGGGAGGAAAGTTATGACCAACCTAGACAGCATATTAAAAAGCTGAGACATTACTTTGTCAACAAAGGTCCATCTAGTCAAGGCTATGGTTTTTCCAGTGGTCATGTATGGATGTGAGAGTTGGACTATAAAGAAAGCTGAGCACAGAAGAACTGATGCTTTTGAACTGTGGTGTTGGAGAAGACTCTTGAGAGTCCCTTGGACTGCAAGGAGATCCAACCAGTCCATCCTAAAGGAGATTAGTCCTGGGTGTTCATTGGAAGGACTGATGTTGAAGCTGAAACTCCAATATTTTGGCCACCTGATGCGAAGAGCTGATTCATTTGAAAAGACCCTGATCTTGAGAAAGATGAGGGCAGGAGGAGAAAGGGATGACAGAGGATAAGATGGTTAGCTGGCATCACCCACTCGATGGACATGGGTTTGGGTGGACTCCAGGAGTTGGTGATGGACAAGGAGGCCTGGCATGCTGCGGTTCATAGAGTCACAAAGAACTGGATATGACTGAGTGACTGAACTGAACTGAACTCCTGCATCAGCAGGCAGATGATGTACTGTCTTCCACCTGGTCAGCAACCCTGGCAACTGATGAATAAAGAAATCTCTGTTACTCACTCCAGAAGCCAGAGCAGGCTGTGTGGAGTTGAGCACATGAGAGCAGCTTAACTGCAAGGGAACACTCATAATTAGTAGCATGTTTCATTGTGACAGTCAGTTGTGGATTCATACTGGAACCTCTGTGTTTTCCTTACTGTCAAGGTTGTGCTTCATGTCTGAGGTGCATCTTCCCTAACTGTGGTCATGTGGGCCCTTTGCCCCTTGGAGTTAGGTGGCCATCTTCTAGAGCAACTGTCTCTCTTAAAGTATTTCTCAGTCCTTCAAAGGGAAATTTGGGTTCCCTGGTGGCTCAGATGGTAAAGAATCAGCCTGCAATGCAGGAGACCTGGGCTCGATCCCTGGGTTGGGAGGATCACCTGGAGAAGGGCATGGCAACCCATGCCAGTATTCTTGCCTGGAAAATCCCATGGCCAGAGGAGCCGATGGGCTTCAGTCCATGGGGTCCCAGAGAGTTGGACATGACTAACTAACACTTTCACAACACAGCACATATTTGAAATCAGAGAGCCAACACACACTGTAAATTTTTCATTTTTTTTTTAAAGATTGTTTTTGTAATACTGTGCCACATTCCCCAAACTAATAACTTTCTGTGCTTGTTAGACAATACAGGCCACTTTAAGGCAGGAAATGGATGGTGTCACAGAAATGGAGAAAAGTGGCTTAGTCAAGATAGAAGCATCCTAACACATCGCCATCAGGTTGCACTTCCCTGATAGCTCAGGTGGTAAAGAATCTGCCCGCAATTCAGGAAACCTGGCTTGATTCCTGGGATCAGGAAGATCTGCTGGAGAAGAGGTAAACTACCCATTCCAGTATTCTTGGGTTTCCCTGGTTGTTCAGCTGGTAAAAAATCCCCCTGCAATGCAGGAGACCTGGGTTCGATCCCTGGGTTGGGAAGATCCCCTGGAAAAGGGAAAGGCTACCCGCTCCAGTATTCTGGCCTGGAGAATTCCATGGACTGTATAGTCCATGGGGTTGCAAAGAGTTGGACACAACTGAGCGCCTTTCACTTTCACAAGGCGTCTAGGCAGGCAAGGTGGCTCCAGAGTGGAGGGCCACTGAGGTTCTCTCTTCTTTTAGCTCCCTAAATTCCCAAGAGTAGTTTTCAGCATCAGAGAAGCCTGAGTGTAAATTAGTCCAATCTCTGGCCAGTGAAGTCAGCTTGCTTTTGGCTACAAATGCTATATTAAAATGGCTTGAGCAGTTCAGCAAAGTATTTAATTGCTTCACTTTACAAAGAGTAGGCAGAGATGAGGTGGCATCTCTGTGAGTTCATGAAGAATCCTAGCTCTTTCCTCACCTCTGTTCTGCTTTCTTCATCTTGTTACCTTTGGGTCCTTGAGATGGTCACCCTGTCTTCAAAAAATGACCCCAGACATTGTAGCCCTATACCAGTGCCCCATTCAGGTAGGTAGGGAGGGAACTTTTCCTTGTATGTCTTCCTTTTTTGCTTTCTTTTAAATTAGGGAGCAACAGTTTCTCGAAAGCCCCTATGAAAACATCTGCTTGTGTCTTTTTTTCAGTTTATCTGAAGAAAAAGCAAAAATGGTTCACCCATTTTTCTTGCACTTTATCTGCTGCCTCTGGCAACCAACAATCTGTTCTTATATCTGTGAGCTTGGTTTATTTGTTTTTTCAATTCCACATGTAATATAGAGCATTTGGTATTTATCTTTTTCTGATGTATTTCATTTAGCACAATGTCCTTGAGGTACATCCATGTTGTTAGAAATGGTAAGATTTCATACATTTTTATGGCTGAATAATATTCCATGTGTATGTGTGTGTGTGTGTGTGTGTGTGTGTGAGAGAGAGAGAGAGAAAGAAAGCTACATATAGTTTCTTTATCTGATCATCCATTGATAGGCACTTAGGTTGCTTCCATATTTTGGCAATTGTAAATAATGCTGCAAGAATGCTATAACATGACACCACCTTTATGGCAGAAAGTGAATAAGAACTAAAGAGCCTCTTGATGAAAGTGAAAGAGGGGAGTGAAAAAGTTGGCTTAAAGCTCAACATTCAGAAACTAAGATCATGGCATCTGTTCCCATCACTTCATGGGAAATAGATGGGGAAAAAAATGGAAACAGTTATAGACTTTATTTTTTGGGCTCCAAAATCACTGCAGATGGTGATTGCAGCCATGAAATTAAAAGATGCTTGCTCCTTGGAAGAAAAGCTATGATCAACCTAGATAACATTATTAAAAAGCAGAAACATTACTTTGCCAACAAAGGTCCATCTAGTCAAAGCTATAGTTTTTCCAGTAGTCATGTATGGATTTAAGAGTTGGACTATAAAGAAAGCTGAGCACTGAAAAATTGATGCTTTTGAACTGTGGTGTTGGAGGAGACTCTTGAGGGTCTCTTGGACTACAAGGAGATTCAACCAGTCTATCTTAAAGGAAATCAGTCCTGAATATTCACTGGAAGGACTGATGCTGAAGCTGAAACTCCAATACTTTGGCCACCTGATGTGAAGACCTGACTAAATGGAAAAGACCCTGATGCTGGGAAAGATTGAAGGTGGAAGGAGAAGGGAATGACAGAGGATGAGATGGTTGGATGGCATCACCAACTTGATGGACATGAGTTTGAGCAAGCTCCTGGAGTTGGTGATGGACAGGGAAGCCTGGTGTGTTTCAGTCCATGGGGTTGCAAAGAGTCGGACACAACTAAGCAACTGAACTGAATACTATAATGATCATGGGAATATATAGATATTTTCAAATTAGTGTTTTTATTTTCTTTGGATAAATATCTGAAAATTAAATTGCTAAATCATATAGTAGTTTAGTTTTAATTTTTTGAGGAACCTCAGTACTCTTTTCCATAGTGGTTGCACCAATTTATGCTGCCAGTAATAGTGCATGTGGGTTCCCTTTTCTCTACATTCTTGCCAAGACTTGTTATTTATTTTCCTATTGACAGTAGCCCTTCTGACAGATGTGAGGGGATATCTCATTGAAGTTTTGATTTGCATTTCCCTGATAATAAATGATATAGAGTATCTTAAACCCGTCAGCCATCTGTACATCTTCTTTGGAAAAATGTTTATTTGGATCATCTTCTGCCCATTTCTTAATTGGATTTTGTTTTTGTTTTGTAATTATGTTGTGGGACTTCTTCATACATTTTGGATACTGGCCCCTTATCAGATATATAATTTGCAGATATTTTCTCCCATTCACTAGGTTGCCTTTTCATTTTGTTGATAGTTTCCTCTGCCAGGCAGAAACATTTTAGTTTTTTGTAGTCCCACTTGTGTATTTTTGCTTTTGTTGCTTTTGCTTTTGATGTCCAGATTCAAAAAATCAGTGCTAAGACCTATGTCAAGGAGCTTACCACTTATATTTCCTTCTGGAAGATTTATGGCTTCAAGTCTTACATTCACTTTGAGTTAATTTTGTGAAAGATGTAAAATAGTGGTCTAGTTTTGTTCTTTTGCATATGGTCATCCAGTTTTCTCAAATAGAAGAGACTGTTCTTTCCCTATTGTATATTTTTCACTCCTTTGTCATATATTAATTGACCATATGAGTGTAAGTTTATTTCTGGGTACTTCATTCCCTGCTTTTATGTCAAAGCTATTCTGTTTTAATTACTTTAGCTTTGTAATATAGCTTGAATCATGGCATTTGATGCTCTAGCTTTTTTTCCCTTAAATTCACTTTCGCTAGTCTGGGTCTTTCATGTTTCTATTAAAATTTTGGGATTGTTTATTCTGTTTCTGTGAGAATGTCATTGGAAAGCTCTCCAAATATTAAAGTTGATAAATTATTTTCCTGTTTTTAGACAAGTTACAGAACTAGTATCCATTTTATTTAAAAATGTGGTTGGTTTCTCTTTAGATTATCTAATGCTTTCTTTCTTCTTCCATACCATTTTCTGTTATTTGGGAGAGCTGCTGTGGCTCAGATCCTGAACTCCTTATTACCAAATTCAGACTTAAATTGAAGAAAGTGGGCAACACCACTAGACCGTTCAGGTATGACCTAAATCAAATCCCTTATGATTATACAGTGGAAGTGAGAAATAGATTTAACGGCCTAGATCTAATAGATAGAGTGCCTGATGAACTATGGAATGAGGTTTGCGACATTGTACAGGAGACAGGGATCAAGACCATCCCCATGGCAAAGAAATGCAAAAAAGCAAAATGGCTGTCTGGGGAGGCCTTACAAATAGCTGTGAAAAGAAGAGAGGCGAAAAGGAAAGATATAAGCATCTGAATGCAGAGTTCCAGAGAATAGCAAGAAGAGATAAGAAAGCCTTCTTCAGCGATCAACGCAAAGGAATAGAGGAAAAGAACAGAATGGGAAAGACTAGAGATCTCTTCAAGAAAATTAGAGATACCAAGGGAACATTTCATGCAAAGATGGGCTCGATAAAGGACAGAAATGGTCTGGACCTAACAGAAGCAGAAGATATTAAGAAGAGGTGGCAAAACAAAAAAGCTTTGTGAAGCTTTCTAAACTACCCATATCAAGTGTTTGTCTCAGGGTCTAATTTAGGGGTGATGTAAATGAAGACTTACTTGCTCATTAAATCATTGGGTCATTCACACATTATTTAATCCCCCCAAAGCCCTTAGAATTATCCTGTGAGAAGAGCTTAACTGTGTCTCTGTTTTACCTGTGACCAATTTTAGTGTGACTGTATTATGGCTTTGACACTATATTTAATAAGTGGTAGAATCTAACTTCTAAGCTAGATGTGTCTGATCTAAAATCTTACAGCCAAGTGTGTTTTAGGTTACTTTACTTGCTTTCTCGTCTATAAAAAGAGGATAATAAAGTATGTAACACATAGGATTATTTTATCAGTTAAATGAGAGATTGTGGATACAGGACACAGTGTTTACAAAATATTAGATATTATATCCATCAGCTTTCACTATATGGTAAGCAATCTCAAATTTTCAGTGGTTTACAATAACAAATATTTATTTCTTTTTCAGGTTCATCTTGTCAGCTACTGTTTAGATGTGATTTTACTCCAGACTGCAAGCTGAGCAACCTCTACCTATATCCTTATTTTGAGACCTAAACTAATAGAAGGCCTTATGCTTTTCTGATGACAGAGATTTATCAGTTAAATGAGAGATTGTGGATACAGGACACAGTGTTTACAAAATATTAGATATTATATCCATCAGCTTTCACTATATGGTAAGCAATCTCAAATTTTCAGTGGTTTACAATAACAAATATTTATTTCTTTTTCAGGTTCATCTTGTCAGCTACTGTTTAGATGTGATTTTACTCCAGACTGCAAGCTGAGCAACCTCTACCTATATCCTTATTTTGAGACCTAAACTAATAGAGGGCCTTATGCTTTTCTGATGACAGAGGGCACAGAAGCTAGGAGGGTTTTGAAATCTTTCAATTCCTCAAGAACTTCTGTTTGGAAGTAATACATAGCAAAATGTTCCATTGGCTAAAGCAAGTCAGATGTCTTGAGCCCATAGTAAAAGGGACAGGAGAAACATTTTATTCATGAAGAAAGACGGCGTGAATAACTGCACACAATAATACCATCTACCAAAGATTTAACAATCATTACTGCTCCCATGGCATACAGTTAACAATTTTCCAACAACCAGAGTAGAAGGTGGATCATAAAAATGGCAAGGGTCCAAGGGAGTATTTTATTAAATGCCAAAAGGAAAAAAAAGTTCAGATGAGATACTATGGGCATTCAGAGACAGTTAGGATCGAGAAAGTTCCTGTGAATGAGAGAGGCCTTTAGTTGGGTCCTGAGAGATGACTGGGGGTAACAGTCATTCTAAGCAGTCATAGCAGGACAAGCAAAGGGACAGAGGTGGGCTGTTTGGCTGTGTTTCGGGGTGTTTTTGGTGGGAGGGGAGTCACTAGGGGCAGGTTGGAGGGCTTGGATTTCAGGCAGGAGACAAAAGGGAAATTCTTACATTTAACTGCAACAGAGCAGAATTATGTTAACTTTTTTCACCCCGAGGTGACCTAATTTGTCAGTTATTGATTATTTAATTCACACAAGAAAACTAATTAAATATTCAAAAATGTTGTATGTTAGACAGGTGAGGTGAGGTGAGGTGAAGTCGCTCAGTCGTGTCCAACTCTTTGCGACCCCGTGGACTGTAGCCCACAGGCTCCTCAGTCCATGGAATTTTCCAGGCAAGAGTACTGGAGTAGGTTGCCATTTCCTTCTCCAGAGGATCTTCCCAACCCAGGGATCGAACCTGGGTCTCCCGCACTGCAGGCAGATGCTTTAACCTCTGAGCCAACGTTCTGAAGCCTTTGGAGGGTACATGGGGGTCCTTGATGGTGAAAAGATTATGAAATGCAGCCTAATCCCAAAACTGCAAACTCATGGGTCATCAGCCAGCCAAATCTAGGCCAAAGGTATTTTGCTTTCCTCATAAGTATTTTTTCCAATTGACCAGCGTTTAAAAATTGAAAGATTTCACATCAAAAAGCAGATTTTTTTCAGCTTCTTTTGAAAATTCAGAATTTTTAGCAGTACTGAATCTGTATATACCCATGACATTAACCAGCTGGCTCCTTAGAAGGGATATGTACTTTGCAGTTTACCAGACTCCACCTGGCCCAATTTGTTTGCCTCATTCATTCATGTTACGTATGGGGCCCCTATAAGCATTGGAATCTGTGATGCCCAGGCTCAGCCAGTCTCCTTATTTTGTTGCTTAGGTACAAAGTTAAACCCATCCGCCAGTGGTAGCACACACACATTTTGCACCCTATAGAGTTTGTGTCTTGGGCTTCTTCTTAAGGTCTTTCATGCACACTTGTCTGTTTGGCTCTACTGTATCTTTGAGAACAGGAGTCACATTCTCATTATGGTTTAAGGGATTGGGAATGCAAAGAATAGTAAGACAGAGTTCCAGAGAAAGGTCAAGTAGTCTAGCATTGTTTCTTTTTAATTCATGAAAGTATCTAGGAACCAGATAAGCACCAAGTGCCTTTTCAAGACCTACTTGCTAGAGTATTGTGAAACAGAATGAGGTTGGTGTTGGTGTCAAAAGACCTAGCTTAATGTTCTGGTCACCATTAATTGTCCATGTAAGCAATTTACTTAAACTCCTGGGTTTCAGCTCTCTTGTCTGTAAAATGGGTATAATTATAATGCCTGTGGGGTGAAATGAAGATTGAATGATCTGATGCTTATAAAGGTTAGGCACGGTGCTTATCATTTAATAACTGTGAGAATACGTTAACTCTTAGGGTTAAACATGCAGTTGGCACTAAGTTAATGCTTGTTGAATTAACGAATGAACAGGTAGAAAAAATTGAGTGTAAGGATTTAAATGTGTTTAAACCAGTAAATATCTATCAAAGAAGAGGTCACCAGAAGTGTGTCTAGTGGGCCTGGAGATCACAAATTTTTGATGGCTTTGAATGTCTGATTTTGAGGAGACTACAGTAAGCACATGGTGTGGCAGAATCAGCACCCATAGCTCTGTAAGCAACTGGATAAGCTTATTTCTGTGGAATAACATCAGCCTCAGTTTAACGCAGGTTGATGTAAGGTTGAGAAGAGAGGAATGCATTTCTAATAAACTTGCAAAGTAGACTCATGCTCAGTGTTTTCAGAACATCCTCAAGACTTCACAGCTGGCCCGTGGGCTAGCCTCCGTCATACAGCAGGTTGACATTATCTCCATGAAGGATTGTTGCGGTTGCTAAGGTGACTACTAGAAGGAGGAAAAGCATTAGCTGACTTTCCCGATTTTCCCGGGGCTCCTGGACTGCTTCCTCCTTTTACAGGCTCAAAGGCCAGGCAGAGGGGAACAAACTTACTCACTGCATGCCACTATTGTCTCATTTAATTGTTACACTGATCCACTGAAACAGTTTACCATTCAGATGACAAAACTGAAGCTCAGCGAGATCAAGGGACATGTTCCAATTAGGACATAGCAGAACCAGAACTCCGGCTCTTTCCCTGTCTCCACGGAGCGTCCCACAGCCGACCTCTCCCTCCTAAGGATTCCTCTTGCCCCTGAACCCCATCCTCATCCTCACTCGCAAAGGGAAACTCAAGTAAAGGGCACCAAAGTGGATTTCCTGGGTGAATACACGCTGCCCGCTCTCCTCTTACTCATTTTCAATGCATGTTTATTAAACACCTCTATTATGCCAGGCGCAGCTCTTATGACTAAAGATACACGATGAACAAGACAGGTGCGATTCCCTCCCTGGTGGAATTTAATTCTAGTGAGAAGAGATAGACAAAAAAAAAACTAGTAAACCATTAAATGAAGAAAATAATTTCAGATAGCAGTGTTAGACACGAAATGAAAACGCGTGACTTGGTAGAAGGGGGTTGGGGAGATGAAGCTGCTAAAGATAAGGTGTTCAAAGAAAGGCTAAGGAGGTCACTTTTGAGCTGAAACCTGACTGAACAAAGGGGCCAGCCAAGCAAAAATGGGCATGTGAGCATTAGAGGCAAAGGGATCGGGAGTTCAGACTCGAGGTTGGTCGCTGGTGACCGTCACAGCAGGCCACTTCACCTTTTAGAATTTTTGAAAATATAACATGCCTCATAATGGAACATGTTTCTGATTTATAATCTGAATCATAGTATTACATTATTCGGCATTACTCTTTTTCTCGGTATTCTGCAATGGGTTAGTAATGTGGCTTCAAGAAGGCTATGATCTCTACAAGTCATGGAGATAAGCTGGCTTTGTCAACAAAGAGAGGACATGCGAGTTTACCTATGTTTCCTTCTAGAGAACCACATACCTCAGGCTGAGCCTAAGGACCTCACATTGTACGTTCGAGGATGGCAAGGACACCTAGGAGGCAGGCTGCTGGGGGGTGTGAACATTTATTTTCATTATTCCCAGGATACCTTTGGTTATCACAGGATAACCAGGATAGCCTGGTTACCACAAGGAAGGAAATAAAATTCTTTTTGTGCAGGTAAGTGTGGACTCAGTCAATACACAGCAAAAAATAGTTTAGGAGGTAGGAATAGGGGACTGTCACGAATTCAAACTAGGATCAAGTGGAATGACTTAAAGCAGTAAATCACTGCCTAGACCTAACACAGGCTATCCCAACCCATATACCCCAAAAGTAATAACAGGAATTAGAAAGCTATTTGCAGTATCTCAAAAGTCTGAATGGACAGTGAGACTACACAGGCTCTCATTTACTTCTCATGTCCTTTCAGGTCTTTCTTTCGTTGGTTTGTTCAGTATTTCAATAAATCCTTAATGAGTTATTTCTGTGTGCCAGGTATTAATGAGAAGCGCTATGAAATTTTTTAAGTGGGTAAAATAGGGATCCTTGTTGTTGAGACATTTAAAGCATCTGATGGGCAAAGAGACGAGGAGATGGCTCATTATAAAGCAGTGGAACGTGTGCTGGTCCGGGTGCTATGGAGTGCTTTGAGAAGCCCAGAGGGCAGGAGAAAGGCAAGCGATAGGGCCCTGGAGAGCTTCCTAGAGGAGACATTACTAAACCTAAGTTTAAAGGACATAGATAAATTAGCCAGATGGGTCCAAGGGAATGAAGTTCTTGGCAGAGGAAGGATCATGTACTTATACATAGGGCTTTTAATTCTCCAGAGTACTTAATGCATTGTATCAGAATTGTGTTCAGCTTTGAGTAAGAGAAAACTCTGGTATCAGTAGCTTAGGCAAACAGAGGTTTATTTGTTTCACATAATAAGTTTGGAGGGAGGTGAGTGCTGGCTTTGGTTCAGTGGCTAATGATGACCGTACTGCCATCTTCCTCTGAAACTCCCTGGGCTTTTCCTTTGTGCTCTTTGCCTTATGATTGAAAAAGGGCAGCATCTCTGGGTGTCATATCCATGTTCAAGCATGAAGAAGGGCCGTGTCTGCATTAATCAGAAAAGTGAACACTTTTTTCCAGCAAACAGCCCCCCACATACAACCGGAAGACTTATCCTTCTATGTCAGAGGCTTGAACTGGGCTCCGTGTCCCCATCCCCCACTGCAGTACAGGCTTGGTATGCAGATATTTAACCCTTCCTCATCCCAGAGTTGAAAGCAGCAGGGAGAGCTGAGTTGAGAATGACTAAATTCAGCCAATCAATAGTATCTTGCCAAACTTTCCATTTCACTTGCTCTTTGTAATGAGCTCACGCAGTAGGAAGAGCCAGTGTTATTAGCTCCACTTTGCAGAAGAAACTGAGATTTGGAGAGCTAGATGGTGCCTGAAATCACAGAGCTGAACATTTATTTAGTGATAACAAAAAAAGAAAAGGGAGAGCTAATGTTGACATATGCTTATTACACACCAGACTCTAGCTGAGCACTTAACATATGGTCTCTCCTTTCCTCCTCATGCAGTTCTTGAGGTCTATCTCCTCTTGTTGAAATGAGTAGTCCAGGTATGGACATAACCAAGGGCATATTGACGTGACTTGCCCAGGATCACAAAGCTAGCATACAACAGAGCCAGGATTCAGACCTCAGTTCTCCAGAGTGTCAGCCTGATGCCCTTCTTGCCTCTGCTACCTTGAAACTCTCATAATTTTCTCCCTATGAACCCAGTGAATGTGCCAGCTCACTGATATTGCCCAGAGCCCTTGAAGCCACCTCATCCCAAGCCTCTCTTACTCCTTCTAATTTATTTGACCCACTCCTGTTTCTTCATTATTGCTTTATGGACACAGAATCCAGCAACACATTATTTCAAATGTCCTGCCATTATGAATGCATTTCCTTTCATTGTAATAGCACCAACCATAATGAATACATTCTGGATCTGCGCAGATGTCACTGGTGTTTTCAATGCTCCATTCTAATTTATGTTTGGAAATGAATACTTAAAGTATTGCCCAGGCTCTCATTACTCCAGAGAAAATGAGGGCCGCCCTGTGTGTGTGCATATGTTTTTGCATTCATGCAGCAGATAGGATGTTTGGGTCAGAATGAATTGTGTGCCTGAAGTAGGAGTCTGGCTCTTTCCTGGAAGGGCACATTGGAAGTAATGTGCTGTGAACATCAGCAAACCTATGCAAGTAGGTTACCTAAGGGATAGAAGGGCCTACCCAGTCTGCATAAATTATAGTCAGACATTGTTAGAAAGGCAGAGAGAGAGCCTTGCTGATTAAGAGGTCCAAGTTTGGGGGTACCTCGAAGATCTTCTTGACCTCGTGTGTATAGCCAGCAAGGTTGATGTGCTTGGTACCAGCCAATCTCATCTGTCAGCACATACCATCACAGCCTTTTTGACATTGAGGGTAAATAGTGAGACAGACCCACCGGGGAGCAGAATGTGCTCAGTTTGGAATTAATTATGTGACCTGATCTTTATGGTGAGAGTCTGTCTATGAAACAGAGGGATGGTAATAGTCACAGAGTCTGAAATGCCCAATAGTAGTAGAACGTTGCTTTATGGAGAGAGGCTGGGGCAGGCCTCCTCTATATTTGAAACAATTTATGGGCCAAAAAGTGCTAGACATTTAGCCTGCTGTCTGCAAGGGGTTCTTAGGGTGATATGTTTTTAGGTATATCTGAATGATGCTAAAGCTGAAACTCTAATACTTTGGCTACCTCATCTGAAGAGTTGACTCTTTGGAAAAGACTGATGCTGGGAGGGATTGGGAGCAGGAGGAGAAGGGGATGACAGAGGATGAGATGGCTGGATGGCATCACCGACTCGATGGACGTGAGTTTGAGTGAACTCCAGGAGATGGTGATGGACAAGGAGGCCTGGCGTGCTGTGATTCATGGGGTCGCAAAGAGTCGGACACGACTGAGTGACTGAACTGAACTGAACTGATACCAAACATATCCTTTCCAAGGCTTGGAATCTCAGCAGTTAAAGGGTACCTGGAAGATAACTTGTCAGGCCCAACATTGTGAATCCCCATTCAAAGGTTCTAGGAATTTTAAAGGAGGTGATGTCGTAGTTTACAGAATATAAGAGTATCCTAAATTTCTATAAAATCCTATGTTTTTATACCACACCTATTTCAGCAAAATCTTTTAGATATTCAGGAGTTGCCTGTTAGTAAAAATTGGCCACTCAGTGATTGCAAGGCAAATTAAAGAAGAAATAGAGGTTGCAAACTGAATTTAGAATGGGTAATGGGTGTGGGCGTGCATGTTTGTACACACATATGCGAAATACAAACATTGGGAGGGATCTGGAAATGTTTGGTTTTGCCTTTAATAAAAAAAAGGGCAAGCATGACTAAAATTTGGCTTGGGGGGCAAAATTTCTTTCTAGTCTGTAAGTAATCTTAAATCTCACTAGATTTTTATTGCTGAAAATCTATCCAGAAAATGAGGCTGTGGAATTTCAATATCTATCCTTTTCTGTTTCATAGGGAGTGCTTTTCCCTCTGAGTCTCTGGAGCCTTATTTTTATACAGTTTATCCCCTGACTCTTCTGTCAATACCTGAAAGAGGCCTTGAGAGAACTAGTTTCCCCAAATCTACCTACAAGTATAAGCCCAGTTAAGACCAGTGCCGTACTCAAAGAAGTTATTGCTCTTCCCTTCCTTTATGCCACAAAGCTACTTGAACTTGTCCTACACTGAAAAGTCTATTTTACAGGAAGTTCTGAAGAACCAAATATACTGTTTGAGGGTTTAGTTAAAACACAAATGAATCTAGCTCTGAGTTGAATCTCTCACGTCTCAAAGTCTCCATTCTTGCAAAGTCAAGCAACTGGAATGGCTTGCTGTATCCTCGAAAAGAAAAGGAGTCAAACAGTAAGAGAAAGCTTTTGTTCACCATTTCCTCAGGGGCAGTGATATAAAGCACAGTTTATTTTTGCCCTGCGACAGGGTTTAGTCTTGCTTCAACCTGGAAAGCCTTTCTGAACAGAGCGCAGGAATGAGGATGCAGACAGAAGCGATCTCCCGCAGCAGTGGCTTCAGGTTTCCATGGACTTCGAGCAAGATGCAGTTTACCACCAGCTTTGAGTCAGAAGTATCAGAGATTAAAACCCACAGAGAAATCTAGGTCTTTGTGCTCCTGTTGGGGTCAGAGTGAGGAGCAGGAGATAGGACATAGTATCAGCCTGATTCTCCTTCAGTTCACTGCTCCCTGCTCGACTAAGTTGGCTGACAAGCCAGGGAAGCAGCCTAAACTGCCCTCCCGAGGAGCCGCCCATCTTTCACGAGTAAATGTGCCTTCAGGGGACTGTATAACTAGAAGCAGAGCCATTTGCATTAATTCATCCTACACATGTCTTTTGCCTCCTAAAGTGCTCAAGGCTCCTGCCATATATATGTGTGTGTGTGTTTATATGTATATATATAGCGTACGTTTCTAGTCTCTAACTAGCTGTACTTACAGTCTGCTGTAAGATGATTGTTGGGCTTCCCTGGTGGCTTAGTGGTAAAGAACCCACCTGCCAACTCAGGAGGTACAGGTTGGAGCCCTGGGTCCGGAAGATCCCCTGGAGGAGGAAATGACA
Organism: Aepyceros melampus; assembly: GCA_006408695.1. NCBI lineage: Eukaryota > Metazoa > Chordata > Mammalia > Artiodactyla > Bovidae > Aepyceros > Aepyceros melampus. The sequence continues at coordinate 279,889 of SJXQ01004449.1, forward strand.
ACCCACTCCAGTATTCTTGCCTGAAAAATCCCACAGATAAAGGAGACTGGCAGACTCCTGTCCATGGTGTCGCAGAAGAGTCAGACAGGACTTAGCGACTGAACAAAGATGACTGAACAGATAGAGAGAAGACCGGTACCCAAGAGGATATGATTCTGTTTCCTGAACTAAAACTGTCTGTGTTTCCACTGCCATTCTTTTGTAATAGTTGTTCTTGGCTATGAAACAAACTTAAGATTTAAAAATTTTTTCAATAATAAATGGTATCTACTGAATGGGAACTAGTTGAAGCTAAACGTATGTATTTTCCAAAACTGTCTGAAATAAAAACAAATTGCAATAATAGCTGTCATTAAGTATTTACCTTGTGCCAGATATTATATTAAGGATTCTAATAAGGTGTCTCAGATGGTAAAGCGTCTGTCTACAACGCGGGAGACCCTGGTTCGATCCCTGGGTCGGGAAGATCCCCTGGAGAAGGAAATGGCAACCCACTCCAGGACTATTGCCTGGAAAATCCCATGGACAGAGGAGCTTGGTAGGCTACAGTCCATGGGGTCGCAAAGAGTCGGACACGACTGAGCGACTTCGCTATAATAAGGTGTCTTATTTAAATTTCACAACTACTCAATTATAAAGGTTTTATTGAACACGTTTTACAGATGAGGATACTAAACTCAAAGAGGAAAGTGACCAAGGTTACATTGTCTGCTTATCTCAGAACCCAGTCCTTCTCTTCTAGGTGGTTATTGACACCTGGAAGATTGAAGAAAGAGTCTATCAGAGACTCAGTTAGCCCACTTACGATAGATAGGTTTGCTAACCTTTTGAATGGACCCCAGGAAAGGCCTCTGTGCTCTACAGACCCCACACCACATGCTAATACCTGATTAACCCAGGAGTAACTCAGAGCAGGTAGATCAGAGTGAGGCAGCCCTGGCGAGGAGTCAGAGCTCACATTTCTCTTTTTTTGGTAGGAAGACCATTGGCTTTGTAGTCAGACAAACTTGAACTCCAGACATGACCGAGCCACTGACGACTCTGAGCATCAGTTTGCACATCTGTAAAATGGGGAATCAAAATGCCTTCTTCACAAAGATGCAGTCCAAATTGGATGAGAGGCTGTATATAAATACCTATTATAATACATGCCATTGAGTAATTTTTAAGAAATATAAAGTTGCTTAAAATTTCATTTTATTCTGTATCAGCAAAAGGTTTCCCAGGCACCCTGAAATGTTTTGGCCCTAGCAGTTGAGTGGCTGAAAAATGCAGTGTTCTGCGTTTCCCAAAGGATGGCCCCTTCTTTAGAACCAGTTTCGCTTTTTCAAGGCAGGAGGTGGGCTCTGCTTTCCTTTCTGCCCTCCTTATCCCATCCCTTCCCAAAGTATTCTCTCACCTCCCACTTGTGATTTCCTTAAGTGCTTTTAACAGTCGCTTGACACTGGAAGGATATTCTCAGCAGGCAAGCAACCTGTAATCGCTGCTTGTTGCTGACGTGACCTTGTGGCTGACCTCTGGGAAAGCAGTGGGGACTGAAGGAGGCAGCCAGGCTCTGCTCCTGCAAAGCAAGACGATGGGTCCCAGAGCACCTGGGAGGCAGCGGGAGGCACGGCTCCGGATGCCTTCCCACCTTGGCTCCCTCTGTCCAGCATGTCTGGAGGTATAATCAGGAGAGAATTATGGGATGGGTAAGGTTCCATTGTTCTTAAACAACACCAACCCCAAGCAAAATGAAAACAGAGATTAAGGAGCACAGTGCAGCTGGAAGTACGTTTCCGCAGTGTGCATGTTACCCCCGTAAGAAGCGTGCAGTGCCCTTAGGAGCATCCTGCCATCACTAGAGCCCACCAGCCATCATCCCATGGTCCGCCCCCACCCCGGATGGGGGTCTAGACTGCCTCCTACTTTTCTTAATCTTCTAGTTCCTATTCTCTTCACCAAGGGGAAGGTGCTTGAGGTATAGGAAACCGAGGGAAAATGCAAAGCCCTTACCTCCATTTCACAACTCTTAGACACAAAACTGCTCATCAGATTTGTGATAAGTCACAATATATGCCTTTGAGAGGCTGCAAGCTTTCCAGAGGAGGAAAAGGCAAGCATCCTACCAGATTAATAGCACCGCAAGAGGTACCTGTAGTGGAGGGGGTCAGTGCCAGGGAAGTGGATTTCACATTAAGTACTTCATCCCCGTCTTTGTGACTCTTGAACTTTTCAGGCACTTTGCCCCAAATCACACAGCCAGTGCCCACCGTGTTCACAGCCCCCCTCCCGAGCACTTGAGTCCTATTCACCTTGCACTCTACTTCCCAGCCCTCGTGGACCTTCTGAGGTTTGGGCTTTATAATGAGTGATCCTGTTTATAGACATGGTTCACTGCTCCCGCTGCCACTCTGCCCCTTCAGCGCCTTGCCTTCAAGGCGATTTTCATGCACATTCTCTTAACTAGGCTGCTTCTAGCTCGCCTGGTCTTATCCACCCCCACTCAGGATCCTGTATTTCTACCCCTCCGCCGTGAGCTATGGAACTGCTACGTTCCCCAGAGCCCTGCAGACAGGACCCAGACCCTGAGAGTCTGAGGGGGAATGATGAGTAGTCTCTTGTAGGCTGGAGTCTCTGTAGGGCTTCCCAGCTAGCACTGTGCAGAGAATCCACCTGCAATGTGGGAGCCGCTCAAGATGTGGGTTTGATCCCCGGGTCAGGAAGATCCCCCGGAGGGGGAAAATGGCTACCCGCTCCAGTACACTTGCCTGGCCAATCCCATGGACAGAAGAGTCTGGCAGGCTACAGTCCATGGGGTCTCAAAAGGTTGGACATGACTGAGCACACACACATGTAGATTGGAGGCTCAGCACAGTTTCGTGGAACATGTGGACTTGAAGGCTGGCATGATTTAGTCGGGCAAGAGAAAGGATATCGATACTCCAGGCTGGAGCAAGAGAGGGCCTTGTTAACAGCTGTTAAAACCGTCAGTGTGAAGGAGGAGTTTAGAACTGGAGCTGCCACAGAGATTTAAGGATTATCTGTGGATTTCAATGCTATTACTGTTCTTTACCAGAGGGGAGGGGAGGGGCAGTTGGAATGAAAGCGAGAAAATAAAGCCTCTAGTATGGAGTTATGTCAGATTCGTGGAGTCATTCTACTCTCCTCTTCTAGACGTGTTTCACACGCCTGTGCTAGAGGCTCATCGGAGAGTCTCATTTTGACCCTTAGCAAGAGTGCCCTTTACAGTTACCCTGCTACTATTCATGCCATTTAAAATAAATCAGAGCTAAGTGGGTGATCATGTTGTCTTCCTTGTAGACCAGTGTTTCCAGCCTTTGGTGCCGGGTTCCTGCAGTTAATGTAGCGCCATTTCCAGAGACTGGTCTTCCCATCCTCCTCCATGGGCCAGAGGTCTGAATAGCCACCAGAGTCCTTCGTCCCACCGGGCTCCAATCACTGTCAGAAATCAGACCTAGATCATAACAACAATAGCAAAGTCTAATTATGTGAGGCAAAGGATGTGTTAACTAACCTTACTATGGGAAACATTCCATAATATACACATGTATCAAATTGTCACGTTGTATACCTTAAATGACACAATAGCCTGTGTCTGTGATGTCTGTAATAGAGATCAGGAAAGCTGGTGAAATGAAATCAGACTTCAGAGAGACTGGAGAAGGCATATGAGAAGGAATAGAGCTTTCTCTTTCCATAGGTCAGGTAGTTCCATAGATTTTTCTCAAACTCTTATATACAGAATTCTCATCTTTTTATTCTTTTCTTTCTTTTTTGTATATATTGTAGCCCAGAGCCATAAAACTAGTTTTTAAGGAAGAGTGGCCTTATTGTCTCACAGCAAAATTTATTTTTAATTTAGAAACCACTCCTACAGGGATTCTCTCATTTTTTCCCCAAAGCGATGAGATGAATATTTATTTTGTTGACCTTCCGACCCGTCTGTGTAGGGCTGGGTGAGGACTGTGTGGCATGTTCCAAGTAGTGAGCAGGTGAGCGAGTAGGGAAAGCAGGGATCTGTGTACTTTTGTTAGTTTCTCATGCTTACTGATATGCTTACTGTCCTGTGTAAACTTTAATTCCAACTGGGACTCCGAATGTGGAGTCTGAGAGAGCGTCTGATCCAGGCAGGAGGAAGGGAGTAGAGCTGAGTGGGGAAAGTTGCAGGTACTGTCGTGCACACCATTTCCTGACCAGAACAGCCGCTTAATGAGGATCTGCCATGTGCCATACGCCTCTTAGGTTCATGGAGAACCTGATCACCTGTGAGCCTGTTGTACAGGCTTGTTGTACAGGTGAGGAAACTGGGTCAGGGGAACCAGGGGGTAAATGGAGACCCCGTGGACTGGGCTTCCTTGGTACCTCAGTTGGTAAAGAATCCACCTACAGTGCTGGAGACCCCAGTTCGATTTCTGGGTTGGGAAGATCCACTGGAGAAGGGAAAGGCTACCCACTTGAGTATTCATGGACTTCCCTTGTGACTCAGCTGGTAAAGAATCCTCCTGCAATGCAGGAGGCCTGGGTTCGATCCCTGGGTTGTGAAGATCCCCTGGAAAAGGGAAAGGCTACCCACTCCAGTATTATGGCCTGGAGAATTCCAAGGACTGTATAGTCCATGGGGTTGCAAAGAGTTGGACCTGACTGAGCGACTTTCACTTCATGGACTGCAGCACTCCAGGCTTCCTCGTCCTTAACTATCTCTTGGAGTTTGCTCGAACTCATGTTCATTGACTTGGTGATGCCGTCCAACCATCTCATCTTCTCTCACCCCCTTCTCCTCATGCCCTCAGTCTTTCCCAGCATCAGGGTCTTTTCCAGTGAGTCAGCTCTCTGCATCAGGTAGTCAGTGTTGTCTGCTCTGGCTAGCTGAGCGCTGTGGCTGGGCCAGTGGAGAACAGTTGCCTTCCAGGTATCAGAAATCAGTCTTAAAATATCTATATATGTTGAGACTGAGCCATAGACAGGTTCTTCTGAAAACAGATGAACCAGGTCGGAAGTGGTAGGGTTATGTCATCTGGGTGTCACAGCAGATCTGGCTTCAGGAAAACCTAGGAGAAAGACAGAACATGTATTTAATAATCTTTATCTGCTTCCTTCAGCATCCTATACTTATACCCTAGTCCTGGCCTTTTAAGGAGTATTACTTCTTTTTCCCCAGTGAAACTTAACCATCCATCTCAACCCATCAGCTTATGAGATGACAGCTGACTCACCCAAAAACTCATCTGTGTTCATGTGCTTATGGTGATCCCATGGGCTACTCTTGTCTTGTAATATCTACTGATTTTTAACTCTGGGAGCTCAGGTCGAGTGAGTACCTTAGATTTAAGGTAAATGACTTTGATAAGGTCTTTAGGTTTAATGGCTTATGTGGAGATCTTTTGCATGTAACGAAGGCGCTGGCTGCTTTCTGCGTGATGTCATGTTGGGTATCTATCCATTCCTCCAATGCCTAGGGCAGCCCTTTGAGTCAGAGCAGTGGTCTTTGTTCAGTCTTATGACTGGGCTGCTATTGCTCAGTCGCTTCAGTCGTGTCCGACTCTGTGCGGCTCCATAGACGGCAGCCCGCCAGGCTCCCCCGTCCCTGGGATTCTCCAGGCAAGAGTCCTGGAGTGGGGTGCCATCGCCTTCTGGGCAGTGGCAGGCAGAAGGATGATGGACGTGTGGTGTTCATTCCCCTTTTCTCCCTGTGCTTCGGCTCTCCTGCTGGGTGTGTTCATGTATGCCGGGTATCTTCCCCTCTTCTGGCCAGACTAATGCGCTGTCTCCGACAGCACTGACCTGGAGTCCAGGGAGGGCCTCAGGTAAGATGCTGAATGCATGTTGGACGTGATGTTCATCTCCTTCCTTGGCTGTCTGCTTCGAGCAGCCTTCCTCCCAGTGAGGGCAGGTTTCTACAGGCCAGACCTGTTGACTGTCTCATAAGCTTTTGGAATATTGGGAATGGAGATGAGACGTCTTAATTTCTTCTCCATTTCCTGGGGAGACTCCTGACAGAAAAGCGTGTACTGCAGGGGCAGGGATAGGACGCAGTAATAAACAGGCAGGGAACCAGGCCTCTGTCTGAACGGTGCCCTTACACAGACATCTCCTCTGCACTCATCTCAGAGAAGATGTGCTGGCAGAGGTGCCTGAGTTACTAACTTGGCACAAGCAACCTCCTTGTAGTTTCCTGTTTCCCTGTTACACAGCCCTCTCATAGAAAGTTCCCCCGTGGGCCTTAGACCCTTGGACAAGTGAATCTGGCTTTGGCAAAGAGGGAGTCCTTGGTTCTTCTTGGGAACAAGAGCCATTCACTCCAGACCCCCTGCGTCATTCACTGTCACCTGCATTCCTCCTCTAGGCTGAGTCTCAGGCTTGTGCTGATGATAACAGTCCTGTTTGAGCAGCCCGATGCCTGCCTTCCTCCGACACGGGATTTATATTGAGTTACCACTGGGTGTTTGTTTTTCCCCCTTCTCGAAACATCTGTTTGTGCTGCTGGAGGGAGTGTCATACAGAACCCAGGCTGCACATTTTCAACATAGTCCTTATTCACGTTTTGGAGTGGAGTGCTAGCAGTGTGGTAGACGCCATATGGAGCTCTGACACAGTTCTCAACTCCTGTTCTTTCCCGTCCACAGCTCCCACCGCATCTCCTTAGGAGAGACTTCAGACCCATGAAGATAAGCATTAGGAGCTGCTGATGAGATGCTTCTCCTCTCGGCGTGCCCTCTTGCACTTGATCTCTAGCCATTCTGAGTTTTTCACAGCTCCCTGAACATGCCAAGCTGTATTGCATCTTTAAGAGTTTTTTCCAGCTGTTCTCTCCACCTGGCATGCCCTTCTTCTGGCCCCATAGTCTTCCTGGATCATACCAGTCCATCTGTCAACATTAAGTGATAGCCTTTGCTGACTCTATAGGTGGAACTTACCACTTCTTCCTTCTCTCATAACACACAGGCTACATTCTTTGCCCGGCTCTGAGCTCGTATCTGATTCGCCCTGCCTTCCCATCACCTGCCTATAGCAGGGGCTCAGGATGAAGTAACATAAAACAGCTGACTTTCAGCTGAGTGCTCATTTCTTGTTCGTGAGGATGCCGAATCGTTTACATCTGTCATCTCACTTACTACTCATCGACTCCGAGCAGTAGACCCCGATACTTTTGCCCCTCAACACACGTGCACCCATCATTCACTGTCTCAGAATCCTGCTCTGTTGTCCTCATAGTACTCTGCACCATCTGAAAGCATTAATTTGTGTAACTCCCTTATTACTTGCCTTTCTTTACTAGAAGTTAAGCTTCATGAAAACCAGAATTTGTCAGTCTTGCTCACTACTATCATGCTATCATATGTTACAGAACCTAATATATTGTGAATACTCAGGAAACATTTGTTCACTAAGAGAGTGAATGAATGAATGGCTCCCTGTTTCGCAGACAAGGAGATGAAGACTTAGGTTGTTTTGCCAGAGTCGCACAGCTCAGAAGGGCTTGGGTGGGAATTCTGGTCTTCCTCCAGAGTGGGCTATCCTAACATGTCACACCACCTCCTGTAGGCGTTCTCCTAGCAGGTGGATCTTAGCAATCCTAGGAGGAAAATCTGCTTTCCTGCTGCACCTAGCTTCTACTTGAAGGTCAACCTTCCCCACTGCTCCCTTCTCCTTGGCCGAGGCAGGTTGTGAGAAAGACTGTGTACCCATCACCAGATTCGTCGTAAGTGCCAGGCATGTTGGTGAACACTTGGGGTAAACAGTGAGCGAGAAACAGATCCAGCCTCCAAGGAGTCCAAGTAGCAAAGACTGACATTTACAATATAGCCACGTAAAGGCATGCCGCATCCCTGAACCCCTGCAGGCTGCACGGGCCGAGCAGACATCCCTCAGACCACCTTCATCACCAGTTCCCTGAAGGCAGACAGCGGGGCATTATTTCAACTTAACACTGATTTTCTTCTCTAGACGGGTGGAGTGAAAATCAGCTGAAGCCTTGAAGGATATTTTCTATGCAGCCTAATTAATAGGACCTGGATGCCTGTCACCTCAAGACAAGTGGAATTGAAATTGAAACTGATGTCTGACCCAGAGAGACTCTGTCCAAGGGATGGTATCTTAGGGGCGGGCCCTTTTGTAGGCTGTTTGCTGAAGCTCACAAGAACCAAGGTGAAAATCAGAGGGAAATGGCTGACTTGCAGCTGGCTTGCTACAAGGAAGTCACAGACTGGCTGTGATTGAAAAAACTGGAAACGTCTAGCTGTATCTTTTTTAAAAAAGAGACTCTTGGGATCCTCTAGGCAGGGGGGTGGTTTTCTGGTACCTGGTTTGGATTTGAGTCTGCCAAAGCCTTGGCAAAGTCTTTAGCAGTCAGCAAAGGTTACCACCTATGCTACTGGTATTGAGGCATTACCAGTAACCTGGCTGAATAAATGAGGCCAAGCTGACTTCACATGCCCCCGCATAGCTGCCTTCACTCAGCACTGAGTCCCCTGTCCATGGTTGAAAGCAAGGGCCAGGCCCTGGTTGTATTCCAGCTCTGCCCTTGGGATGTCACTCATTTCTCTACTTCTCACTTTTTTTCGTCTGTAAAATGGAGTAGTGGTGCTGTTATAGAGGGTTACAGTTAAGTTTAGGGTTATTAGTAGATAATGTGAAAAGTGAAAGTGTTAGTCACTCAGTCATATCCCACTCTTTGCTACCCCATAGATTGTAGCCTGCCAGACTCCTCTGTCCATGGAATTCCCCAGGCAAGAATACTGAAGTGGGTAGCCATTCTCTTCTCCAAGCCATCTTCCTAACTCAGGGATTGAACCCAGGTCTCCTGCACTGTAGGTAGATTCTTTACTATCTGAGCCACCAGGGAAGCCCATTAGTAAATAATGGTAGCATCCATTTAGTGAGTACTTACAGCTTCCCTGGTGGCTCAGAGGGTAAAGTGCCTGCCTACAATGGCAGGAGACCCAGGTTTGATCCCTGTGTCAGGAAGTTCCCCTGGAGAAGGAAATGGCAACTCACTCCAGTGTTCTTGCCTGGAGAATCCCATGGTGGAGGAGCTTGGTGGGCTACAGTCCATGGGGTCACAAAGAGTCGGACACGACTGAGCGAGCTCACTTCTACGGGTATCATCATCCTCATTTTACAAACAAACCTGGAAACTTTAAAGAGGCCTTTCACTCAGGGTCATATTGCTTTTCTTTTTTTTTCACAATTCAAAAGACTTTTACTTCAGAAACGATATTTTAATAAAATAGTTTGTTTCAAGCATCAATAAATTTTTAATATATAATATAAATTTAAAATAAAAAATTTTCAAATGTTGACATCAGAGTTTATAAAAGTCTTTAAAATGTTCTATGTAAATTTTGAAATATAGATAGGAAGAAAACTATGTATTAAAAGTAGTAAAACATGTAATAATTCTGATAATTTTAGTATAATTGAATTAGTAAATGATTTCATTCGATGTGAAGTTTGCATTTGATTTCACAGCATATCACAGGGCTTAATTGAATTTTTTTATTAAACTTTTTATTTTGTGTTGGGGTATAGCCAGTTAACAGTATTGTGATAGTTTCAGGTGGACAGCAAAGGGACCTAGCCATACATATTCATGTATCCATTCTCCCCCGCTGCTCAAGGTCCTACTTTAGATGTGACTGGAATGAGGTTTGAAGCCATGTCTCTGATTCTTAGTTGTGTGCTTTTGTACTGTCACTACAACCACAGTAACCACCCAGCCCTCCCACTCCTGGATATGCACCTCCGCTGGCATTTCACCATGGGAAGGAGATGGGCAGTGAATAAACTCCCCTTCACTTCCATCTCAGCCTGGACGACTCTCCCTCCATAGACCATTAGGGTGAGGGGCAAACAGTTGAAGTCTTAGAATCCAAACCTGCCTTGAGTTGGCTCACAGCTGGATTGTAGAAGGCTGGAAGTTGCCAAACATGCAGCTGTTTTATAAGGAAGATGGGAAATATTGATAACCTCAGATGTGCAGATGACACCAACCTTATGGTAGAAAGTGAAGAAGAACTAAAGAGCCTCTTGATGAAAGTGAAAGAAGAAATGAAAAAGTTGGCTTAAAAGCTAAGATCATGGCATCCGGTCCCATCACTTCATGGCAAATAGATGGGGAAACAGTGGAAACAGTGGCTGACTTTATTTTTCTGGGCTCCAAAATCACTGCAGATTGTGACTGCAGCCATGGAATTAAAAGATGCTTACTCCTTGGAAGGAAAGTTATGACCAACCTAGATAGCATATTCAAAAGCAGAGACATCACTTTGCCAACAAAGGGCCATCTAGCCAAGGCTGTGTTTTTTCCAGTGGTCATGTACGGATGTGAGAGTTGGACTATAAAGAAAGCCGAGAGCCAAATAATTGATGCTTTTGAACTGTGGTGTTAGAGAAGACTCTTGAGAGTCCCTTGGCCTGCAAGGAGTTCCAACCAGTCCATCCTAAAGGAGATCAGTCCTGGGTGTTTATTGGAAGGACTGATTTTGAAGCTGAAACTCCAGTACTTTGGCCACCTGATGTGAAGAACTTTTCATTTGAAAAGTTCCTGATGCTGGGAAAGACTGAGAGCAGGAGGAGAAGGAGACGACAGAGGATGAGATGGTTGGATGGCATCACCGACTCAATGGACATAGGTTTGGGTAGACTCTGGGAGTTGGTGATGGACAGGGAGGCCTGGTGTGCTGTGGTTCATGGGATTGCAAAGAGTCGGACATGACTGAGCAACTGAACTGAACTGAACTGAACAGGTTTCTTTGCTTGGGAATGACTGGACAGGAACTTGCTTCTGCTTTATCCTCAGTGACACAGCATTCCTTGTCCATCAAACATGCACATTCTTTACCAGTAAGGCTTAGCCATTTGTAAACGTAAGCATCACTCATGATACAGCATTTTAATCCATACCTGGTGCCCCCAGTGGTTATTTGTGCCTGGTGATCGCCGTGAGAGTTAGGAAAGAAATGGATCTGGGCTCACCTGTGAGTAAGCTGTCCATGAGGTTCCTGGGCAGTATCTCTAAGACCAGCAAGTTGCCCACACCTTGCCTGGGGAGACTTGGAATGTTTCTAGACAGTAATTCTTTATGGGGTTGTTTAGATCATTCACTCAGAATAACTGTGTTGAAGTTTCACTGGTGCCAGGCTCATTATCATGTACCAGTGATATAGCAGGGGACAAAATAGTTAAGGACTTTTACATCTCAAAACAATTACGTAGTGATCAGTGCTGTGAAGCCAACATGAAAATCTAATATAACAGCACAGGGGTGGGGTTGCTACTCTAGATTGCTTGGTCAGGGAAAGTCTCAGAAGAGGTGACATTGGAGCTGAGACCTAAGTATTAAGGAGCCAGTCATTCCAAGCTGTGAGCGGGGAAGCTTTTGAGACCTAACAGCAAATGCACAAGCCTTAGATAGGACCAAGCTCTGCTTATCTGAGGAGGCAAAGAGAGAGCTAGTGTGGCTGGCAAGTGGCATGAAATAGGTCACAGAGGTAGGCAGGGGCCAAACCATGTAGGCCAGGGACTGTATTCCAAGGGTCTAGGAAGCCACTGATGGATTTTTACGTGGGCAGTGAAATGATCTGTGGTGCATTTACAAACTATTACTCCGAGTGCAGTTTGAAAACCAAACAGTAGTGAAGTAAGAACAGAAATAGGAAAACCAGTCCAAAGTCAACTGCAGCCATTCAAGCAGGAGATGGTGGCATTGGAGAAGAGGAATGGACAGCCACAGGATAGAAGTGCACAAGGAGTGGCCAGAACTCACTGGTGGACTCAGTGGAATAGGGAGATTTTGAGCACAGTGGTTGGTACACATAAAGCGCTCAATAAATTATAGTTGTTGACTATTGTTATTAGCCAACAGCCTATTATCAAACACCAAGAGAACAAGCTTGAGAAGCAATCTTGAACCCATTCAAGTAGCAGAATGATGCCTGTCATGCATGTGTGACAGCGGCGTTGGCTCTTCTCTCTTGTTAATAAATGGCATTCTTAGAGAAAATGAGGCTTGCAAATATGATGATATGTTCAGGAACCAGAAACTCATGTTCAATTCATCTCATATTCAATAGAGGCCCCATTTAACTCGTGCTTCTCTTAGGTGTGATTTCTTCATCTATAACTACACAATGTACTGTGCCCTTTCTAGGTGCCAGGTTCCATGACCAGCTCTCTCTGCTTAGGTCCAGCAGTCTCTTTCTCAGCTGATCCTTCCAGTAACTCTTCTAGGTAGGTACTAAGTTGTCTTCCATTTCCAGGTAGGAACACTAAACCCCAAATCCCACAACTAGTAAATGGCAAAGCTGTGACTCAAACCTAGGTGTTCCTAACTCTTAAATCCACATTCATAACCCTCTGTGACATGAGAAGTAGATTCTGAGAGTTGGTGTGCTTCCAATTTCCAACTTTCTACAACTTCTGGACCTCAATTTAAGGTCATCTTGGGACTCAAAACTACTGAGAACTAAATATGGGACATTTGGGGAAAAAAGCCTACTATTCATACAGAGATTAGAGGTTTATGTCAAGAGTGTATTTATTTATTGATCTTTTCTCCTCTCCCTTTGGTAACTTGTAAGATACAGCAGCTGAGGCAACAGGAAATTTGAAATCCAGCATTTTATTAAATCTTATGTTTAAGATTTCTGTGGAAGGAAACTGCTTGAGAGAGATTTGGTTTCTATTATGCTCTTGCCAAGAAAAGATGAGGAAACTGGGTCAGGTGGATTTCCTGAAGGTGCAGGAAGCAGGGAAGGTAAACCCTTGAGATATTTTCTGCTTCTAAACCCCCACCCCCTGGAGTTGCCCAGGGCCTAATGGAGGCTTTGGGAAGAGTTCCTTTCAGCCCTCACAGCAGGACGTCATCAGTTCTGTGAAATCCAGCAGTAGTGGAAGGGAGGGGAGGTTGGGGAAGACCAACAGATTGGCAGAGAAAAGGGAGAGCTTACAGCCCTCATGGCATTTCCCTCTTGAAGTTCAACAGAAAACCAAATAGTAACATAGAAGTTATTGCAGAGAGAAGAAACACACACCATCTTACCCCACAGTCACTGGAACTGCCCCACGTTGGCAAGGGTGGGGGGAAGATGGGCATTCTCATTCCTATTTGAGTATGATTGTAAATCAGTACAGAATGATTTCTGGAGCGCATTTTGACAATAGAGCAAATACTTTTAAAAATGCATATCCTTTGCTTGTTGGGGGTAATATCTGATTCTTGGACTGGGGCAGGAAATATAGAGAATGAGGCTGTAGTATTTGTAGTGTCAGAAAGTAAGGAAGTGTTTCCGCAAAACCTCAAAGCAAACCTCACATTGATGAGGGATGTCAGAGGTCACAGGATTGGAGATTACTAATACAAGAGCTCTCAAAGGCCAAAGAAGAACAATTTGAGCAACAAAATAAAGTAGCATTGGATTATAACCCAAATGTAAAAATAAGTATCTGTGAGTCCATACTGATGTAAACAAGCAATCCATAAATAAATAAATGAAGAATGGACAGATCTCATGTTCAGAAAACTTCAAATGATTTTCGGTACTCTGCCTTCATCCAAGGGGAGCATAACTCCTCACTCCCTAGGTGTAGCTGCTCATCATGACTTCTTCTCAGAGAGTACAGTAGGTAAAGGGGGAAAAAGAGTAACTTTCCAGCGGAAAACCTTTAACAAGTACTAGCCCAGCCAGGTGATTGAGGTCAACATCAACAGCACTGTCATATCAATAGCATGCGCCCTTGAAGCACTTTGCTTCTATGATTTTCCTTCTTAAGACCCATAACCATGAGAAGAACTTGAGACAAATCCCAAATGAGGGACATTCTACCAAATATCTGACCAGCACTTCTCAACACTGTCAACAAGAAAGTCTAAGAAATTGTCAAAGCCAAAACAAGACTTTAGGAGACATGCTGCTGCTGCTGCTGCTGCGTCGCTTCAGTCATGATGACTAAATATGTAGTATCTCGAGTGAAATTCGGAACAGAAAAAGGACATTAGGGAAACAGCTAAGGGGATCTGAATCAAATATAGACATGATATATGTTTATATAAGTATTAATACTTAAATCAATACTTTATTATATTAAATATTATATAAGTATATATATACTTGAGTGACTTCCCCAATGGCTCAGTGGTAAACTGTCTGCCTACAAAGCGGGAGACCTGGGTTCGATCCCTGGGTTGGGAAGATCTCCTGGAGAAGGAAATGGCAACCCACTCCAGTATTCTTGCCTGGAAAATCCCATGGACAGGGGAACCTGGTAGACTATAGTCCAAGGGGTTGCAAAGAGTCAGACACGACTGAGCAACATTTACTACTACTACTACTATATATACTTATATAAGTATTAACACTAGTTTATATAAGTATTAAACTAGTATACCAAATTTGTTGATTCATTCTAACAAATGCACTAATGTAAGATAATAGTATTAAAGGAAGCTAGATATTGGAACCCTCTGTACTATCTTTGTAATATTTCCTTTGACCCAGGAGTTTCCCTTCAGGCAGTTTTTTTCTTTGGAAATAATTAAGGGTGAACCTAAAGATTCACCAATATGAAGACGGATCACAGCGTATGTAGGTGATAGTGAAAAGGTAGAAATAATTTGTGTCCAATATTAGGTATGATAAATCTGTACAACTTAATCATGAATCATAACCTTATAGAACTATATTTCTTGATAAGGAACAGTATTCGTGATTGATAGTTGAAAGAAAAAAGTAGACTATGAAAGAACTTACTGAAATATGTAATCTTACATATGCATAGGAAGGGCATAGGGGCTTCCCAGGTGGTGCTAGTGGTAAAGAACCCGCCTGCCAATTAGATCCCTGGGTTGGGAAGATGCCCTGGAGGAGGGCATGGCAACCCATTCCCATATTCTTGCCTGGAGAACCTCATGGACAGAGGAGCTTGGCGGGCTAAAGTCCAGGGGGTCCGCAAAGATTAGAACATGACTGAAGCAATTTAACATGCACGGGAGGGGTATAAATGAATATATCTCTATGTATTAATCATCAGTGAATAACACCATGGGTTTTTTTTTTTTTTCCTTTTTACAAAAGCAGTACTTGTTTGCTCCAGAAAGTACAGATCAGCAAAAAACAAAAAGTTACTTTTTAATTAAAAGAAAAATGGTTGGGGTTAATTCATTATAAATCCAGCAGCAGCAGTAGCAGAAGACTCAGTCCTACAGAAGGGAGTTCTGAGAACAGATGGAACGCTGGCAGGCTAAGAAGCCTGCTTGGAACTTCTGTTCAGGGGTCTCCCTATCAAAGGGCATTGCCTGAACAGGCCTGCTGGTGCCTGTCCGTCCTCCACAGAAAAGAGCCACCACCCACACAGCCTCTGTGGAATGTGAGAAGGGTAGCCACCTGTCAAACGATAAACAGGTTGCAAGGTGCAAACTTAGCACTTAGAGATCAAACTTAGCACTGTGGTCAGTGTGCGAATATGTGGCCACTGGAGCGCCAAGCCTCTCTCAGAGGTGCCTACCCCAGTCTATAGGGGCAGAGGCAGCTGTGAGGGTCTTGGAATCTTCATAGGCTAGATCTACCATTTACAAGCTGTGTATTTCAAGCAAGTCACGTAGCTGCTCTTGGCCTCAGTGTTTTCATCTGTAGGATGGAGATAATAATACATATCCTAAAGTCACTAGCAGGGTTTAGTGAGATTGTATATATAAATTGCTTAGCCCAGTGCCTAGAACATGAAGTCACCCATCTGCGAACAGTGGTTACTACTGAAGGAGAGAAGATTCATGGGATAAAGTATAAAGGGATCTAGAGAGGAAAGTGCCCTTCTCCCTGTTCCCTGTAATTTGCGAAGAAAGATGCAACAAGGCTGGACTTGTTTAGACTTTAGACTTCAAGCTCCTCCTAATTCATGAATTAGGTTACCAGAGCTCACTGAACTAGGATCTGCCCTAGGTCTTGAGCAAGCACTAGAGTTCATCAACGTGGCATTTGGGCCCAGCCAGAAAAAGAGGTGAAAGAACTTGAACACTTGAGGTCAGCCTTCAGCTTGAGTTGGAGAAGCATGAGCAAGAGGGTAGTGCATGGGAAGGAAGAGAAAAAACAGTATAAGTGAGAGCTAATTAACTAACCCAGCAAGTGTGTAAGTCAGGAAGGAGCTTCACTTTTGTCTGGTTTGAAATTTTGTAAATTTCGCTAGGTGAAATTCACCAGATGAGGAAATGAGGTCCCACAGCAAAGCTAGGACTAGAACTGTGGGGTCCTCTCCTGTATTTCTCAGTTATCCCAGGATAAACTGAGGACATTTTGCTTTATATTTGTATTGCTTTTAAATTTACACTTATATCTCTTAAAATTAATTTGTATTAGTCCTACAGTCAGTCAGTCAGTTCAGTCGCTCAGTCGTGTCCGGCTCTTTGCAACCCCATGGACTGCAGCACACCAGGCCTCCCTGTCCATCACCAACCCCCAGAGCTTACTCAAACTCATGTCCATTGAGACGGTGATGCCATCCAACCATCTCATCCTCTGTTGTCCCCTTCTCCTCCTGCCTTCAATCTTTCCCAGCATCAGGTTCTTTTCCAAAGAGTCAGCTCTTTACATCAGGTGGCCAAAGTATTGGAGTTTCACCTTCAGCATTAGTCCTTCCAATGAATATTCAGGACTGATTTCCTTTAGGATGGATTGGTTGGACCTCCTTGCTGTCCAAGGGACTCTGAAGAGTCTTCTCCATCACCACAGTTCAAAAACATCAATTCTTCAGCACTCAGCTTTCATTATAGTCCAACTCTCACATCCATACATGACTACTGGAAAAACCATGGCTGCAGCTAATTATATGAGTTCTGATTCCTTCTAGCACAGTAACCCCCTCACCTGCACCCCAGGCTGTTGGGACAGATGTGTTGGGAGGCAGGAGTGGCAGCTTTCCTCGGGCTGGTGGAGGAGTGTTTCTGATCTGGGTGTTTGGCCCATCCCCCAGCTGGGCTGCACACCCACTCACTGGACGTGAGCCACTGCAGCTCTAGATGGTGGATGGAGACTTCCCATCAGTTCCTCATACAGTGCCTGTGTGGCTTCATTTTTTAAGAACACCACATCTATCGTTTGGAATCCCAGCTGAGTCCAGCTTTCCTCTCTTGTTGATACCTCTTAATTTCTCCATCTTCATGAGTGAAAAATCTTTTCACAGCAATAATAATAAATAGCCAAGGACTCAGAGTGTAAGTGATGCCAAATCGAATTAAGTTGTATTATATTCTCAGGAAAAGAAAGTAACTTGCGAGATCAGAGTACCCACCTCATTTATTAACTTCCTTGTATAAGCGTCCATCTCTGGGGAGCTGCCTGTCTATATAGACTGTCTAAAAGCTTGTCGGGCAGGGAAACACTCTTCCATCATAATCACTTTATCAGCAGGTGTTGAGAGGCTCAACAGGACAGGGGCTTGTGGCCTGCCTCTAACAATGCCTTCAGTTTCACAAGCACAAGACAGAAGGGACTGTTCTTGGGGAGGTGCACCCCGCTGGCAGAGGAGACACAGCGGTCTGCTGGCAGGGCTTCTTAGTCACATTCTGTCACCTGGAGCCCTACCCCCAGCAGGTGTTAAATGTCAAATCACTCACCCAGTCACAATTTAGAAATTCTCGGTTCCTTTAGCTATTTTTTTTTGTTCTTACACCCCAAAAAATAATTTAGAAAAAAAAATCATATGTCTTCTTGCCCATTTTAACTCCTAAAATTACACATCAAGTTTAGATAGTTGAAAAGGATCTTATTTCTGACATAGTGTGTTGCTTTATATACATTTTTGTCAAAACTTTGACACTACAGATACAGCTTTTTAAATTTATAGGCAAGATCTGCTGTATAATCGCATGGTCAAAGATGATTTAAATGGTCAAGCCATCCAGCCAAATCAGTTTTGCATTCTGTCAGATCCAAGACTGGTTTCTTTTTCTTTTTTTTTTTTTCAATTAAAAATGAACATATTAGTACACATTTTATGGCAAGCATCTGACTTCTGAATATGAATTCTTAGATCCATGGATAGACAGATAAAGGCACACAGCTTTGCCCAGAGAGGCTGATCAGCTCCCCCCAAGTCCCACAGCTCATTAGTGCCACAGTGAGTGGGATGTTCAACCTAGTTTGGTTTGGTGACTTCAAAGCCATTATACAGTGCTGCTTCTCTCGTGGTAAATATCTGCTACGGAGTGGGCTATCTGATGCCCTTAGTTTATCTCAAAACAGCAGCAACAAAACAAGCACTTTTAAAATTTCTGAGTACCGCTCCAATTATAAATCCAGTGTGAGGGGTAGAGGATGATGAGTGGCTGAGATGGAAGACAAAGTTTCTTCCCTTGGAGAAAGTAAAGGCTCCTGCGGACTAGGATAAAATCCTGTGAACACAGACCAGCTCATATAGAGAGTCAAGAAGGAGCATTCAGATGGTGTCTCACGCCAGCTGTACTGTGTGACCCTCCAGGAGAGATCGCACGCAAGGTGAACAGAGCTCTGTGCTATAGATTCAGTTATATTTTTTTCTTCTTTATTGTTGTATAAAAACCAGGTTATTAATTGTGAAAAAGAAGATGCTTTATTTGAAGATGCTATTCTGGACCCAAATATTTCTCTCCTTCTACCCCCCATCTCTCTCGCTCTTTCCCCTCATCCCTCCCGTTCCCCCTCCCTCACCTACTGGACTGTAAAGTCCATGAGGGCAACTACTGAGATCTCATCTTATTCATTGTTGTGCCTAGTGCCATGACTAATACAGAGTATACAGTCAGATTGGTCAGTGATGTGGACTTCCCTGGTGGCTCAGTAGTAAAAAATCTGCCCACCAATACAGGAGACGTGGGTTCCATCCCTCGATCAGGAAAATCCTCTGGAAAAGGGAATGGCAACCCACTCCAGTATTCTTGCCTGGGAGATCCCATGGAAAGAGGAGGCTGAAAGGCTACAGTCCATGGGGTCACAAAAGAGTTGGTGC
Source organism: Aepyceros melampus (assembly GCA_006408695.1). Lineage (NCBI taxonomy): Eukaryota > Metazoa > Chordata > Mammalia > Artiodactyla > Bovidae > Aepyceros > Aepyceros melampus. Next base: position 298,867 of record SJXQ01004449.1, read on the forward strand.
TAGAATCCCAAGGTCTTATGCTTTTAAACTGTGATGTGAGCATGGTCATTCAGGCCCCATAACAGATCTCTTTCAGGATAATGAGAAAAGATTTTATTGGTCAGGGCTTCTGATCTTTCCCCCAAGTCAACTCCACATGTCTCATAGTAAGGGACCTGGCCTCTTGAAAGGAACTTAAATTTATTTATAATTTCATTATACTTAGTTTGGGGAGGTTGTTGACCCCTTTTTGAGTATAATGAAAATTATGGCCTCTGTCCGACAAGGAAACACTGACAAAATCTTCTATACAATTTCAGTAGGTTCATGAACCCTCTAAACTATGTATCTCAAGTTAAGAATGCTAAAAAGTGAGCCGCAGTTTAAGGGAAGGGCACACGCTGATGCTAGACCTCTCATATTTGAAGGAAAATGGACAAAAGAACATTGAGCTTGCTTTGGATATAATACCAGAGGGGAGACTATGGCGCCAATTCCAACTGTGCCTTGATTCTGCCAAGGCAGTCTCATGAAAGACCCTTTGTTCCCTTTGGGACGGATGCCACCAAACACTGCTCCTTAATGACAGTTCACTGACCAGCTCCTCCAAGCGTGCACCCTTCCTCCCAAGATTGGACAACAGGCAGAAAGAGGGAATAGAATAGAGCAAATGGAATAAGGCAGAGTTTGGATAGTGAAGGTTGCTGGGTTGAATCTTTTGGCTCCTAGAGAACACTTGCCTTAGTTTCAGATTCCGTGTCTTAAAATGCTTTCGCCCTTAGCAGCAGTTGTACAGGTCTGTTGTCAAGGGTATTTTTCCCTTACAGTCTTTCCCAAGTGGATGCAAAACAGCCCTGATTTTATATAGACATAGATAATCCATTGTGAGGGTAAAAAAACAAATTTGTAGGTCATAGCTGGGAGCTACGGCACCCCAGGCCTTTCTTCTTCTAACTCCTGTCTTGACCAGAGGAAGGAGATTTTCCCTCCCTTTCAAGTATCCTAGCCCGACTCTGTGAGACTTTCTCCAGCCAAAACTAATCCCTAAGTTTCAAGGACACAGACCTTACTCTGTGGCCGAGGATTTTACGTCTCTCAGAGCTTCGCTTTCCTCGTTTGCCAAATGGGGAACATAGTAATATGAACAGCAGTCCGTGCATCCCAGGATTGGTGTGAGCAGTAATAGAGAGAATGGGCAAGGCGCGCTTAGCTTGGTGCCCCGGCACACTTGATCAAGCTCTTTTTATTTTCAGGATGTTGCTGTTGTTCCGTCACTGAGTCATGTCTGACTCTCATGACCCCATGAACTGCGCACACCAGGCTTCCCTGTCTTTCACTATTTCCCGGAGTTTGCTCAGAGTCATGTCCATTGAGACGATGATGCCATCCAACCCTTTCATACTCTGTCACCCGCTTCTCCTCTTGCCCTCGATCTTTCCCAGCAGCAGGAATATTTTCCAGTAGGTCAGCTCTTCACATCCAGTGGCCAAAGTATTATAGCTTCAGCTTCAGCATCAGTTCTTCCAGGTCTCCCAGCATTCAGGGTTGATTTCCTTTAGGATTGACTGGTTTGATCTCCTGCTGTCCAAGGGACTCTCAAGAGTCTTCTCCAGCACCCCAGTTCAAACACATCAATTCATAAGTGCTCAGCCTTCTTTATTTTGGGGATAGTGCCCCCTAGAAGTGGTGGAGGAGGAGAAACCAGGCAAGTTTGCTACTTTTCTAAGGCTTTTACTGACCCTGCCTTTTTCTTGCGCTAGTGTTCTCTCCAAGGACCAAGCCAGCAAGGCTCTAACCCTGAGTGGCTGAGCTTCTAGCTGTGCTTCTAAGACTCACAATTCATTTTTTGGCCCCTGACATACCACCAACACCCAAGATGCCCTGATCAAGGCAGCTTTGAATGACTGTTCCTTTCAGCACCTTCCTTCCCTCCCTTTCCGTTTTTATTTCTTACTCCCTTTTAGAAACAGCTATTTATTGAACACTTCTGTATGCATAGCACAGTATTAGTGCCAGATAAACAGTCGTCGATAAAATAGACAGTATTGCTCCTCTTTTTATGCTCTAGCGGGGGTAGAGGGAAGCATAAATAGCAAACAAATGATTTATAGGACGTGATAAGGGCTATGAAAGAAATAAGATGGAGATGGAGAGTGACCAAGGAGGCTGACTGAGATAGAGGACCTTCTCTGAGGCAGTGACACCTGAATCCAGTGACTGTCCCTGTGGCATGAATGGAAACCTTGGTTTTATTCCAAGTGAGAAGTGCCACTGGGTGTACAGAATGACAGCTTCTCTTTGCTTTTCTCTTCTAACAATAGGTGACTTTAGGTGGTGCTCAGTCGCGTCCGACTCTTTGTGAACCCACGACTGTAGCCCGCCAGGCTCCTCTGTCCATGGGATTATCCAAGCCAGAATACAGGAGTGGATTGCCATTTCCTCCTCCAGGGGATCTTCCCAGCCCAGGGATTGAACCTGTGTCTCCTGTGTTTCCTACATTGGCAGGCATACTCTTTATCACTGAGCCACCCAAGAAGCCCTGGCTTTAAGGCTTAGGGGACGTCAGATTCTCAATTTTCACCAGCTATTTATTTTGTCAAGTTAAAATAAAATAAAATAAAAAATACTATGACAAATCTCTTGTTCCTTTAAATAGCTATTCACCTATTGTGTACCAGGTACAGGCATTTTACCTGTATTATCTTATTTATTCCTCCAGTAACCTGAGAAAGTAGGTTTCATTATCATCATTATCTCTGTAGTCAAATAAAGAAATCAGAACCTGGAGAGGTGCAGAAGCATGCCGCTGGCCACAGTGCCTGCAGTGGTAGGGTGAGGGCTGGAATCCAGGGGGCTCTGACGGCCAAGCCTATGCCGCTGGCCACAGTGCCTGCAGTGGTAGGGTGAGGGCTGGAGTCCAGGGGGCTCTGACGGCCCAGCCTATGCCGCTGGCCGCAGTGCCTGCAGTGGTAGGGTGAGGGCTGGAGTCCAGGGGGCTCTGGCGGCCGAGCCTATGCCGCTGGCCGCAGTGCCTGCAGTGGCAGGGTGAGGGCTGGAGTCCAGGGGCCTCTGGCGGCCGAGCCTATGCCGCTGGCCGCAGTGCCTGCAGTGGCAGGGTGAGGGCTGGAGTCCAGGGGGCTCTGGCGGCCGAGCCTATGCCGCTGGCCGCAGTGCCTGCAGTGGCAGGGTGAGGGCTGGAGTCCAGGGGGCTCTGGCGGCCGAGCCTATGCCGCTGGCCGCAGTGCCTGCAGTGGCAGGGTGAGGGCTGGAGTCCAGGGGGCTCTGGCGGCCGAGCCTATGCCGCTGGCCGCAGTGCCTGCAGTGGCAGGGTGAGGGCTGGAGTCCAGGGGGCTCTGCGGCCGAGCCTATGCCGCTGGCCGCAGTGCCTGCAGTGGCAGGGTGAGGGCTGGAGTCCAGGGGGCTCTGGCGGCCGAGCCTATGCCGCTGGCCGCAGTGCCTGCAGTGGCAGGGTGAGGGCTGGAGTCCAGGGGGCTCTGGCGGCCGAGCCTATGCCGCTGGCCGCAGTGCCTGCAGTGGCAGGGTGAGGGCTGGAGTCCAGGGGCTCTGACGGCCCAGCCTATGCCGCTGGCCACAGTGCCTGCAGTGGCAGGGTGAGGGCTGGAGTCCAGGGGCTCTGACGGCCGAGCCTATGCCGCTGGCCACAGTGCCTGCAGTGGCAGGGTGAGGGCTGGAGTCCAGGGGCTCTGACGGCCGAGCCTGTGCCTGCTGTCAGTAGACAGGCGCGCCTCCCATCTTGTGACGTCTCTCACTGGTTCTCCTCTCCTTTGTAGTGGTGCCGATGAAGACGAGGACACATGAAGGCCTGCCCTCCCCGGTGGAACACCCCCGCTTCCCCTGTGTGTATGTGATGGCGTGTGTGCAACGGCTTCTGACCCCTGTGAAGGCTGCCCGGCAAGCAACGTGCTTCCGCCAGATGCCTCCCCAGACCCGCAGCAGGCGCAGAGCTCTCCGAGGAATGACCAGCTTCACTGTTACTGGCCGTGCTTCTCATTCTCTTGTCGCGGCAGGAAAAAGAGAATTGGCCCCGCGCTCCACCAGCAGCAATTACGGGGTCCTCAGTCATTCCCTCAACAGCTGCTCTGAACTTCCTCAGGAAAGCCAGTCCCTGTAATGGTGTATACCCAAACAGCATCACTTCATTAAGAAGGAGCTGCAGTCATCTGGAAGGCAGTCAGGATTTGTTTCCCTCCCTGCTAATAACCCCCCACTTTATTCATATCAAAGCAAGGAATAAATGAGGGGGAAAGTAGGGCTGAATCAACCCATGTGATTAGTCTCTACAAGTCCAATTATACATCTGTAAAAATGTGGTTTCATGAAATAAGATGGATGGCTTGAAAACCGACAGAGTTAAAAGTAGAAATATATAAAGATATTTTTAGTACGTGAGGTTATCCTGGACTTCAGATTCATAATTCAATCCTGTGGAAATGAAAAAAAAAAAAAAAAAATTGAAGAGGTAGAAAGGAAATGACTTTTAAAAAAAAAGAGACAGAGAGAGAGAGGGGGGACCAAAAAGATCTGATTAAAAGTTGAAATCGAAATAAGTATTTCTGAACTCAAATTGCCTAGGTTTCCAAAATAGTCAGTAAAGGATCTGCTGGAACTTAAATTATGTGAGTGGATTCTGAGGTTTTATGGATCTTGTCACATCATGAAAGTCTGGAATGTGTGTCACAAATGGGAATTTGCTCTGTAGGTTTTGCTCCTCTTCCCCTAGCTTAGCCTGATTTGGCTTCAGTGCAGAGTGGGGAGGATACTTGGCCCTCTGTGGTGTGTGAATGGAGCTCCACCCGCTGGCAGACAGACCTTCCTTTCACTGCCCGGGAGGACCCCTCCGGCCCCAGCACTCCCCACCTCCAGGTCACCTGCTACCCCCTGCCTCTCCCCTCTCACACGCTGTGAGCAGAGACACACAGTGGTTGGACTCTGGCCTCTCCCCATTCCCAAATCACATTTCCTTACAGCCAAGCTTTTTACTCCCGAGTAAGCAGTGATGTACTAGGGAACACGGAACTGGAAACTGAAAAGCATGCATCTTCTGCAGCAGCAGTTTCGACTGAACAAATGTTTTGGAGTCAGGGAATGATGTTATTTTCGGATAAAACAAACACAGTTACATTATGAAATAGAATGTTCATATACACAAGTTGTAAAGATAAAACGGGAGACTTCACAGAGGACTTTTATTTGCAAGCGGGCTGTGTGTTCCCCCTCCTCTGCCGTTAGTGGTATTTGGGTGTTCTCTTCTGAGAAGTACAATTGGAACTGCATACATCCAAGAGCCTTGGGGCTTCTGCTGACTCAGGACCCAGACTCCTAGTGCTTCTGAGGAAAAATCAAAGGGGCCTGCATCAGGGGATCTTCCTCTTTTCCTGCTGCCTGCCTGTGACCTGTACACCTGTCAACAAAGCTTTAGGGCCAACTGATGTGTGTGCAGAGTGGTTTGAGGTAGAAATAGTGCTTACTGTCGGAATCCTGTTTATATCACTGTTCAATCCTGTGCATGCTATAAAATGATGATTTCTTTGACGCCAGGAAGCTACCAGGCATATACGCTTCTCAGTTAAGAGTACCCCAGCTCACTAGATCATGAGGAACACTGGGAGCTGAGAGTAGTTTAGGCTGTTTTTTTTTTTAATTTTTTCTCTTAAACTGGTGGCCAACAAATGGCTGAGACATGTTCGGTGCTTTACCTTTCTGCCCACAAAAAACTGGAGATTTTGGCATACCACTTATTACATCCCCCAGCCATATCCAATGCAACTACCTTTAAAGGAAGACCAGTGGCCATTCTCAAAAAGAGTTTAAAAAATCAGAAGATTAAGAAGACTCTAGGATTTGGAAGCTTGTGTTGTCTCTCCCCAGTAATCATTGTTCAGTCTCTAAGTGGCAGCTTTATCTTAGCAATGGACAGCTTATTGGCTCCTCCATAATTGATCATAGGCTATTACTTTAAATCAGTATTTGGGAAACCCAGGCATCTTTGCAATGGATATGAATGGAAATATAAAAATACATACCAGCCTGTCTCAATAAATTATCATATCCTATAATCCTCAAGGAAAGCACTTTGGCTTTTACCTAGAAAGGATTTCAGATCTGCTTTATGGGCTCCCGCTGTCTTCAGTACCTGATAAAACTTTAACCAGGGAAGCATTAAACACGGCACAGCAGCTTCTGCCCAGGCTCCCGAGTTCCTGCCGGCAGCATCTATCAACACAAGAGCTAGGATGCTGCCTGCAGTGGCACCAGCTTCCCCAAAGCTGGAGCAGGCTGCTTGGCCTTAAGCCCCAGCACGAGGAGGCCTCCCTCCTACCAACCAGGTCAGTAGAGTTGCTCCAAATTGTGTCCTGCCTGGCTGCAGGGTTTGCAGACATCCCTAGGGAGATGTCAGCAAAGAGATAGGTAATGACTGTCTTCAGAATGAATTGGGTCCTCACAGCAATCCCTGGATGCCTTCCAAAGGTTGGGTATCCGAGGCTACGAGGAGGTCTGACCTTTGACTTGGTGACATTAAATCCAGGGCAGTTCCAAGAAGTGCCTGGAGTCTCTGCTCTGACAGCCCAAAAAGGGAAATGATTTTAAATACTGAGGACCCTGAACCAAGGCCCCATTTCTCAGATGATAATACAGATTTGTAGGTAAGAGTTATCTGTCTTGAGTTACACAGCTAGGAAGTATGGGAGCCAGATTTTTGTACCCGGCTCTTTCTAACTCTGCTGCTGCTGCTGCTAAGTCGCTTCAGCCATGTCCAACTCTGGGCGACCTCATAGATGGCAGCCCACCAGGTTCCGCTGTCCCTGGGATTCTCCAGGAAACAATACTGGAGTGGGTTGCCATTTCCTTCTCCCTTCCTAACTCTTATATATCCCTAAAATACAGAAAAGGCTGTGGGTTCCCCTGCTACAGTCTGACCATTCCACTCTTAAGGATTCTTTTTCACAGAGACAATTCATGGCAGTAGTTTGGGCCCAGAAATGGCATCAGGGTAGCCTTATTCTTCCAGTTTAGCAGATACATTAAGCACATGTTGCTAACTTGAGCCTGCCCCCAGGAATGGGAGGAGGCCTTTCCTTTTTGGTGCCATCCCTCATAAAGAAGGGGGAATTGGAGCCATCTAGGCCAGTTACTGGGCTTCCCCAGTGGCTCAACTGGTAAAGCACCTGCCTGCCAATGCAGTAGATACAAGAGACACAGCTTCGATCCCTGGGTGGAAAAGATCTGGAGAAGGAAATAGCAACCCACTCTAGTATTCTTGCCTGGAGAATGGGCAGAAGAGTCTGGCGGGCTACAGTCCAGGCTCCAAGAGTCAGACACTACTGAGCACGCACGCAGCCCATAAGTAAAGTGTTTCTAGGCCTTTAGGAGTGTGGAGCTTCTCAGAAATAGTGAAAGTGAGCAGTGTTCTGCTCTCTATTTGAAATGCCTGCTGCTGCAAAGGAAATCTTCATATTCTAGTAAACCTAGCTAGTCTGTGCCCTGTGAGGATGCGGCAATTCAAAGTCCAGTGAATATAGACGTCCCTGCAAATACCTGATGTGTACACATACACACACACTCAGTTTAACAACCAAGGGAACTGCTCAGCAGTCCCCTCGTTATCTTACATACCACGCAGAGGTTCCTGCCGGCTCTGATCACAAGCGTCACCAGGTAATGGAGCTGTGGTGCTTGCTCAGGAGAGGCTTATAGGAAGAGCAGTGCCTCGGCAAAGGTTGTCAGCTCCTAACGCTGAGCCGAGGTGACAGCTCTGAAGGAATTTACACTCCAGCCCTACTCCAGGAGGTCTAATGATATGGGAAATTTGGATACCCAGCCGTTTCGGTGACCTGGGAGTGTGACCACTCCAGTCAGGCCTGAGGGCATGGCTGAAGAATTCATAAGAGTGGTAGGGCTTAGGAAGCTCTTTCCTCCACCTGGACAATATTCTCTTGCCCGTACCGTGGCACACTCGTATAATAGCTGTTCGACACATGCTTTTCCATAAGAAAATCAGTTGCGTGTTTACTATATGCCTGCTGCTGCTGCTAAGTAGCTTCAGTCGTGTCCGACTCTGTGCGACCCCGTAGATGGCAGCCCACCAGGCTCTGCCGTCCCTGGGATTCTCCAGGCAAGAACACTGGAGTGGGTTGCCATTTCCTTCTCCAATGCATGAAAGTGAAGTCGCTCAGTTGTGTCCGACTCTTAGCGACCCCACGGACTGCAACCCACCAGGTTCCTCTGTCCATGGGATTTTTCAGGCAAGAGTACTGGAGTGGGGTGCCATTGCCTAGCACATCTAAAATATTCTGATTAAAAAACAAATCGATCTCATTATGAGTGGACTCAGCCTAGCCCTGAGAAAAACAAACAAAAAAAGGCCTATAGAGGAGACTTCAGATCTCATTAATACTGCTTTACCCTACGGTGTGTTGGAAGTCCCACGCCAGCTCATTCCAAGAGTATAAGGCTCAAGAACACACTAGAAACAGCAGAACTGGTGCCAGAGCAGGAAAATAAAAATAAGTTAATTACAACACTTGTGGTATACTGGTACAAAAATGCCACAAGGCCAGGTCATATCATGCTGGGCTTGGTATGACCTTGAGGGGACAGTAGATTTATCCTTCATGGGAGTATCAGTGGCCAGTCTTTCTACAGTGACCGGTTTTGCACCCACTACGTGGATGGGGAGAACCAACGAATCCATCGTCCTCTGCCTGTTTTCCTGCACACCGTCACATTCCCTCCTCAGTCATCTTCCCCTTTCACCCTTTACATTAAACAAGGGAACACTCAATCTTTCAAGGGAATTATACGTTTGAGTTAATGTTGCAGTATATCATTTTCTTGCTGTAAATTATCTTGTGAGAGAGATTTACCGCTATCCCAGGATGTTTGGACTCGGTGCCCCTGTGCATTTGGAAATCAATAAACTATTCCTGGAAATACCATTTGTCTTTCAGAGTTTTGCACAAAGGACCGTGCTAGGTGTAAATATTCACAGTTATCTGCACTCTTAACCGTGATCATGCCGCAGATGATGGTGTTTTGGTTATGAGAGATGGGATGCTCCTTCGCCCTGACTTCTCTGGAGTGACTTAGGAGGTCTCTGGGAGTTGCAGAAGGACAGATTGAAAATCATAGTTATTTAAAGAGATGTTTTCTCCTCAAAGTGAAATGATCCATGCCTACATTAAATTTTCTGAGCAAAGTAGATTATAAAGTAAAGAATGCTTGGTCCTGAATGATGTTTTCAAATGATGTTAAAGCTTTACAATTTGGATTAGCCCAAGGGGGTGGTCAAACTTTAATCTTTACCATATTTTCTAGGGGAAAAAAAAAGTGTTTTCATAGAGCAAATTACAGTTAGGCCAGCAAAATCATCTTTGGGGAATCTTAGAAAGTACACATTTGATACAACTGATGAAGAGATAGAATTAAGTTATAAATGAAGCAGTTTTCATCCAGTTTGTAATACTAGGGCCAAGGATGCATTAAAACCAAGAGGCAAAATGTGAAAACTCAAGGTAGTAGATACTGTATGAATTAGAAAGTACAAGTCCTACCTAAAGGTATTAAAATTCAATTTTTAGAAACCTACCAGCAAGAGTGTTTGTATGAGCCCTGCTCTGAAACAATTTTTTTTTAAACAAATTTGTCTCCATGAGACCCCTTTAGTTAGCTGGGGGCTGTATGAACTTTGGATAAATTGTTCCAGTAAGGGTTCTAGAGCAAGTCAGTCACCCAAGGTCACCCAGTGAGCCAGGCCATCAGACTCTCTGTCTCCTGGAGTAACCATTAGGCCCACTTCCTCCCATCTCTCATAACCTCCTCAGCTACTGAGGACACTTCTGCCTGGTGAGATGGGACTGCCAAGCACTGTGGTACTTGGGAGTCTTGGTGTTTTAACAAACCACAGTGTGTTTGGAGGTTTTCTTCCCTGCTTCCTGGTGCCAGCAACTCAATACCACATCCCACTGCCCCAGCCTTTTCTCACTTTATCATCTTTCCCTCTGATAGCTACAACTCTTTACTTTGTCTCATTGATCTTTGCTTGGCCAACTTACAGGTGGCCCCATTTCCTTCACACTCATAAAAGAGTGAAATTGCAGCTGGTTTGGACTATCTCTTGGCCATAACGAGACACCAGAGGTGGGTTCACCCGGCTGAAAGTCAGGCTGTCCGTATTAGCAAGAAAAGAAGACGTCACAGTAAAGGAAACAAAGTCAATAACTGGCTGAGCAGAGTGTCTGTACTAATTCCTTGTTCAATGTGGCAGTCTTGCAGGCTAAATCATTCATTCTGTTAAATAATAGCTACCATTTAGTGAGCTCTTTTTCCGGACCAGGCACTGTCCTCATTGCTTTTTACATTATCTTATTTAATTCTCATAGCACTAATATTATTCTCTATTTTATTGCTCAGGCATCAGAGAGTTAAAAGCTATGCCCAAGGTCACACCCCAATAAATGAAAAGGTGGGATTTAAACCCAGATCTAGCTGATTGGGCTTCCCTGATGGCTCAGATGGTAACGAATCCACCTGCATTACAGGAGACCTGGGTTCAATCCCTGGGTTGGTAAGATCCCCTGGAGGAGGGCATGGCAACCCACTCCAGTATTCTTGCCTGGAGAATCCCATGGACAGAGGAGCCTGGTGGGCTACAGTCCGTGGAGTCGCAAAGAGTCGGACACGATTGAGCGACTAAGCACAGCACAGCAGGAATTGACATAAAACCCCAGCTCTCAGTCTGTCCTCTCCTAGCTGCACTGATTCTACCTTATGCTAGTGAACAACATCACCCACACACATCCTCCCCACAAACGCGTGCAGTGTGGCCTTGGGGCAAAGGAATTTGTCCTTTTAGGCCTTGTTTTATACAGTTTGTGAAATACAGAGGTACAGTGAGAGAAGGAAGGCTAAAGAGAACAGTGAAATCCTCTCCAGCCTGAAACTGCACTTCGGGAAGGAGGGAATTACTAGACTTGCTTTATCTCCTTTCTTCCAAGGCCATAAATCATTAAATCACCAGCAGAGGCAAAGCCTTGGCTTCTTGGGCTTCAGTCTTAGAATCCCCAAAGTCAGCCACCTCTGGCACCGAGTCTGTCATTTAATTAAACATCTTGAAGGTGTCTCCAACAGCTTGACATCAGGCCAGCTTCATATTCTTGGAAAGGGACTGTAAAGGGAACTTGTCTGTTTTATAGTTCATTTACTGAGTTGAGCCATCTTGGCCATAGCATACGATTTGCCTTAACAATCTTCACACCAGTTTAGGGAGTCAGTCACAACTCATTTTCCTAGGGCTCAGCCAGCTTCACCTATCCCTACTTCTCAAACAAAATACACAACGCAAGTGGTTTGACAATGAGTAATTGAGGCAGAACTAGAAAGATCTGAAACCTTGGCTGGATCCATTTGAAAATGAGAACTAAGGAGTAGACAAGGCTTCTGATGAGTTGAAATAAATAGCATGAAGCAAACACGTAAGAGAAAGGCCATCTGTCTCCCCATAAAGCACCTACGAGAACCTATTTATTCCTGTTTCACACATAATTGTAAATGTTTGCTGTCTGGTTTCCAAGACTACCGCAGATTAAATTTAAGGGCGGGAAACAGATATCTAGCGGAAACTTAAATCAAGAAGGAAAAAGAGCTGGCAGCAATACAGAAGACATACAAAAAAAGTTTAAATAGACTGAAGAGCTCAAAACCCACTGTTTTAGGGTGGCATTTCATGCCAAAAATAGCTCTTTACACATCTCACTTTCTAAATGCTCGCATCATAGGACCATATAATTACACTCAAAATGATGACCCTGAAACTAAATTATGCTCAGAAGAAAGCAAGAATTTCTATATCAAATTTTAGAAATATTTCTATCACAAATGGTACAAAAGAATGAAACAAATTTCCTTTTTAGGGGTTAAAGGAATAAACCTGGGACTATCCAGAACATTTAGCTTAACAAAACAAAACATCCCCCTACCCGAGGTTTTATTGTTCCAGGAGCCTCTTGTGATTAGAGAGTTTCTTTTCATAGCTTTGTAAGTGACTTTCATGCTACAGTGCTTTGCATATAACGGCATGAACAATGGAAGTGCCAAGTTTCCGATGTGATGAGTAAAACTAGTAACCAGAATACAGGTTAAATTCTGTTACAACAAATACTGCTACCATAAAAATCACTTAAGCATCCCTGTTATCTCTAACCCCCTGTCAGCTGCTCATTTATTTCAAGCAACAGTCATTACAGCAAAATTGGGGTATAATAAAAGGAACCTGGACCCTCTCCACAAGTTGAGTACAACACAATTTAACCTGTAATAACAGAGACTCACTTGTATTTCTCCAGTTCTTTGCTGCAAGAAGAATAAACCTCATAAAACCAGCCTGGGAAGCTGGTATTTAGTAGTTGTTGCTAGGAAAAGAAAGAATTCAGAAGCAAAGGACACATGGAGCTGTGTGGCAAACTCTCATCAGGGAATTTGGTCTCCAGGGCCACTTTTGACCTTAATCCACGTCAGAGCCATCCACCACAGAGTCGTTGCTTCTAATAGTGATGTAATGCATATATTAAGCCCTGGAATGGAAACATGATTCATTTCCCATGGGTCACTGAGCACTTTGTGGCAACTCAGCCCTCATCTGATGACCCTAAGATAAAAGAAATTTATAAGCATGGGACTGGAACTATCCCTTCTTCCAAGACGCACTGCTTTCAACACTGCATGATTGTAAAAGCACATGCCATGTTGATTACAGATAGAAATGATCTAAGTTAATCAGCTGCATTCCACCTGGTATATGCGCAAGGATTTTTCCCTGCCTATCTAATTTTTGCTTGTAGTAATGATGAGTTTTGTCATTTGTTACTTTTTTTTTCTATTTTCTTTTCTTTCATTCATCCTTTCTTTTACTTAAGTACTTTTTATGACTACATGGCAACCAGTATTCTGTAACACCCTTAGCAGCAGAAGGGATTAAATCGTAGCTCGTGTCTGAACAATACAGTCAGCAATAGGAAAAGGAGAGGGGAGCGAGAGGGAAATTGTCCACCTTTTCCTGATGATAATGCCTGGCTCAGACCCCAGATTCACATCATACTCTGAAGAAGTTCATAAATTCTGGGCACTGCTCAGCCTGAGGAGGCAGGCAGTTTCCCTGCATACCTCAGGGTGAGATGAATGGTCTGTTGAAGTCATGCCATTACAGGATACGTTCACCCCTGCCTGCTCTCTCTCCCCAAGCCAGGGAGTAGTTCAACATGTACATGTCTCGGGCCAGGAGTTCAGGTTATGAGGAGCTTGAATGCTTGGCTCTTGAAAACACTGAGTCCAGGTGTAGTCCTCTGGCTTGAGGGTGGCTGTTTGCTGCCTCACCATTTTTATTAGGACATCTGGAAACTGCAGGTGTTAATTGGAAGGAACTTTTCTGTATTTGGTTTCTCTCCACACGTTCAGGCTTCTAGGACCTTTTCACCCAGTTATATGACTATCCCAGTGTCACACTGAGCCTGTTCCAAGTGGGAAGAACCATGAGAGAAAAGTAAGATTGCTCCTTGGTTTGTGGGGGGCGAGGGCAGGGGTGATGGTGGTGGTGGTGAGAGTTAGCGTGGAGACTGTGGGTGGCAATGATGGTAAAGAAACCACTGATAACAATAAAAATGGGTATTTTTTCTCAGCACTTAAACCACTTGCCCATTTGCTAACAGGTGGGTGTGATCTGTTTTCCCCAAATTCCTTGTTTCCTCCTGGCCTGTCTGGACTGAGATACTGGCCTGTCTGATCAAAAAAGGGTATTCCTTCTGAGGCTGTACCTAGCCCGCTTCTGGCCAAACCATACTTGCCTGTTCATTTACTCAAAGCTAGATTGCCTTTTAAACCTTTCTCCCCGCCTCTGGCATGAGGACAAGACATGCAGAGGAAGAATTAGGTCACCTGGGGGTCTACTCTTGCATCGGGTTAAATGGTGTAGAGAAGCCAAGATTTCTAGAAGCGTCTGGTCTTTTGCCGTTTCTGAGATGGTGAGAAAATCCATCTGGAGTGTTTATGCCCTTCTTGATAGCCAGGCCATGGGCTTTCTTTCATATTGTGCTCCAGAAGCCAGTCTCTGCCCTCAGAAGAGACAATTTCATGATGACTTACTTCCCAGTAATCACTGGAATGGTCTCACGAGGTCGTGCATGACTGCGGCGTTTCTTCGGGCCTGGCACGCCATCAGATGGCAGACCTGCGGAACACGTGAGAGGCTGGCCTGGCTCATGGGGCAGGCAGAGTGAGCCAGAGTTCAGGCTCCCCTTGCCTTTCATCCTCCCGCCCTCCTTCCTCTGCTCCTCCGCCTCCTCTTCTTCCGGCCTCCCCATCTGGAAACTATGAGCCTCATGGATTCCAGGCACCAATTCTCAGATTTCAGATGTTTGGGAAATTTCTTTGCTTGGGTCATTCTTCAAGAGTAAGAGAATTCAATTTGGGAGGAAAAACAGCTGAGACCCTTCCATAGAAGAGAAAATAAATAAGGTGGGGTATGTATCCATCCCCTCACCACTCCAAACCCCCACACGATGTCTGATTTCGGAAGAAATATTGAAATCCCTCCTGGGAGGGGACAGAATGGAAAAAATAAAGTCTGCACTCATAAAAACGTATTTTTCTCCCTCCTAGGGTATAAACAAAACTGGCATCAGATAATAGGATGTAATTGATTTTGTGTGTGGCATCTGTTGAGGAAGAGGAGGGTCTCTGGAGGGTAGACCTAAGAGTGACGGAATGAAATGAAAAATAAAATGTAGCCTAAATTGTTAGGGAGAAACTATAACATTAAGAACCACTTAACCTCAGTGTGACAGCGCCAGGATAAAGAACACTGTGTGGTCCTCTGTCCTCAGGAAATGGAATGAGCTTCCTCCTAAGACTTAGTTTTAGAAGCAGACAGACTGGGTTCTAGTACTGGCTCTGTTCTTAAGTAAGTCTGAGGAATTAAATCAGCAGCTGGATCTACCTGTGGGGCTTAGACAGTCCCCGACACATCGGAGGGGCTTAATAAGTGGTAGCTCACCACCATGTACTGTGATGACCATCCCTCGTCAAAATGGAGCCCGCCCCGGGGCTGTGGATGGAGCCTGTCCTCCTCTTGCCCCACACCGGCTTGTCTCATCAGCCTCTAGCTCCCCGGGGGCTACTTTCGTAGCCCTGTCTACACACCTGCCCAACTACACTTTCATATCTGTACCTCTTTAAAGTTTGTATTGTTTGTTCACCCCTGTGCGACCGATTGCCTGACACAAAATCGGTGTTCAAAAATATTTGTGGACTGACATCTTGATAGCATTCGTATCCGTAGTTACTCCAGATATTACATCTTGATGCAGAAAACTGGGCAACACCTTTAGTGACATCTACCCCAGCATGGGTGCCCAATGAGCGTGGTGGCATCAAATGGTACCTTCCTTCAGAAGAGGGAAGAGAGCTAGGAAACCTAAGGGCCAGCCCTGCTCTGCCACTAACGAGCTGTGCAGCATGTGGCAGGTCGGCTTCCCTCTCTCAATACTCGTAAAATGAGGGCTAGGTCAGCCGGATCGGAGGATCTCTCTGTCTCTTCTAGCTCTAACATTTAAGGTCTTAACAGAGCTGCAAGTGATAGTGGGAAAGGAAAGATGCTTCCTCTGAGAATCCCAACCCTCCTTCCTGTGTGCGTGTGTGGACGTGTCCATGCAGATGTGTGAGCATGGGGTGGGGAGGAGCACCCGAACTGGGGCTGCCCAGGAGAATTAGACTCATGTAGACTTCATGAGAGTGACATTTGCCCAAATGCTTTGGGCATAATATCCCAGTTACCCCCAGATTCCTATGTTGAAATCTTAACCCCCAGTGTAATGGTGTTACTCCTTTATGGAGTAGTTAGGTCATGAGTGTGAGCTCTCACGTGAGTGTTCAAGGAGAAGTCAGCATTCTGCAGCCCACTGGAGGGCCCTCACCAGGACCTGGCTGGGACCTCAGACTTCAGCCTGCTGAGTTGGGAGAAATGAAGGAATTCCTCTTGAAGGGCCATCCAGTTCATGGTGTGGTATTACCACAGGCCAAGCAGCCTGACACCAGATGTGCATAAGCCACGGCAAACTGCAGTAGGTGAGTAGACGGGCGAGCGGAAGAGTGGGCCAGACGATGCTGAGCGGGTTGCTTTCTCGTGGGACCTCCCAAACCTTTTCATACATTCAGTTGCACTGTGGAACCTCAAGAAAGAGTAGGGTATTCTTTTAAGGCATTCGCTCTTAGGAACAACAATTTTAGGAAGCACTGATTTAGGGCTGAGCCCAGCTCGCCTCAGTTAACTGGTGAAAAAACTGAGGCCTAAAGAGATGAAATGATTTGCCTAAGGTCATCTGGCTATTGGGAAACCTAAGCTTCTGCCTTGCTTTAGCCACCCTCTCCCAAAAGAGAAAGTCTGTTTATTGGCCCAAGAGTCCACATGAGAACACTCTAGGGGACACCCCAAGAGTCCACATAAGAACATTCTAGGGGACACCCCAAGAGTCCACATGAGAACTTTCTATGGGACATCCCAAGAGTTCACATGAGAACACTCTAGGGGACACCCCAAGAGTCCACATGAGAACTTTCTAGGGGACACCCCAAGGTCCACATGAGAACTTTCTAGGGGACACCCCAAGAGTCCACATGAGAACTTTCTATGGGACATCCCGAGTCCACATGAGAACATTCTATGGGACATCCCAAGAGTCCACATGAGAACACTCTAGGGGACACCCCAAGAGTCCACATGAGAACTTTCTACGGGACATCCCAAGAGTCCACATGAGAGGACTCTAGGGGACACCCCAAGAGTCCACATGAGAAGACTCTAGGGGACACCCCAAGAGTCCCTCCTTGATACTGAAGAGACGCACTGCATAGGCTGGGCTTCTTAGTCTCAGGCCTGAGCAGGCGTTAGCATTCAGCCTTCTGCAAGCTTCCTTGTCAGAGTGGCACCAGCTGGAGCCAAGCTATAGTTCTCTCTCGTTCTCCCTACATATTTATAGTTCTCTCTCTCTGGTTCTCTCTCTCCCCCGCATGTGGGCTCTCTTTCCAGGTTGCGTTCTGGGGTTACTGTTGGGACAAGTAAAAGTGACACTGGCCACTAAATTAAGACCCCTATGAGAAATGCTGGGCTGGAAGAAGCACAGGCTGGAATCAAGATTGCCGGGAGAAATATCAGTCACCTCAGATATGCAGATGACACCACCCTTATGGTAGAAAGTGAAGAGGAACTAAAGAGCCTCTTGATGAAAGTGAAAGAGGAGAGTGAAAAAGTTGGCTTAAAGCTCAACATTCAGAAAACGAAGATCATGGCATCTGGCCCCATCACTTCATGGGAAATAGATGGGGAAACAGGGGAAACAGTGTCAGACTTTATTTTGGGGGGCTCCAAAATCACTGCAGATGGTGACTGCAGCCATGAAATTAAAAGACGCTTACTCCTTGGAAGAAAGGTTATGACCAACCTAGATAGCATATTGAAAAAAAGAGACATTACTTTGCCAACAAAGGTCCATCTAAGCAAGGCTATGGTTTTTCCTGTGGTCATGTATGGATGTGAAAGTTGGACTGTGAAGAAAGCTGAGTGTCAAAGAATTGATGCTTTTGAACTGTGGTGTTGGAAAGACTCTTGAGAGTCCCTTGGACTGCAAGGAGATCCAACCAGTCCATCTTAATGGAGATCAGCCCTGGGTGTTCTTTGGAAGGAATGATGCTAAAGCTGAAACTCCAATACTTTGGCCACCTCATGTGAAGAGTTGACTCATTGGAAAAGACTCTGATGCTGGGAGGGATTGGGGGCAGGAGGAGAAGGGGACGACCAAGGATGAGATGGCTGGAGGGCATCACCAACTCGATAGATGTAAGTTTGAGTGAACTCTGGGAGTTGGTGATGGACAGGGAGGCCTGGCGTGCTGCGATTCATGGAGTCGCAAAGAGTCGGACACGACTGAGGAACTGAACTGAACTGAACTGTAACAGTACAGCAAGCATCAGGGCGAAGGTGCTCAGTAAGCCTTGTGGATAGGTCAGCCCTTTTGTTCCCAGCTTAACAGTTACATCCATTTCCAGCACTGGGAAATTAAGGTCACTAAAGAAAGGCATTTGTGTCTGGCCTCTAACAGAGCTGACTACGGACCATTCTCAAATGCCTTCCTTGGCGCTTTAGCCTTGAACCTTCAAATGCACTTGTGGGGGCATCAGTGTGGCAGGCAGCAGCACAGGAATGGGAGATGTCAGTGAATGTGTGTGTTGTGTGTGTGTGTGTGTGTGTGTGTGTGTGTGTGTGTGCATGCAACACTGGAGGAAAATATGAGCACATTGGGAGGACTACACACTTGGCACCCCTCCAAATTGCCATTCTTTAGGTATGAGGTCAACATGTACTTAGAGGAAAGGGTGGCAGGCACCTTTCTCTGAGTGTGGTGCACAGGCAGTCGAGGCAATTCCCACTTGCATTCCACACACTCACAGAGACAAAAGCCCTGACTCCCCTTTTTAGAAAAGACCATCTGTTGTTATTCCAAATTACTCTTTGGGGTCTCGTCCCACCCACTTCCAAATGGCTGTTAGAGCATCCCTTGCAGTTCCACACAAGTATCTCCCTGAACCGACTTATTGAAAGTATGGTTTTCTACCTCATTACATTTTAGTGACACTTTGACACCGGCGCTCACCCCTAACCGAGTGGACACGAGTCATATACACATGTGTGTGTGTCGTCAGGCTGATGGTTTAGTGATGACGCTGTTCCTTAGATAGAAGGCAGGCGGGACACTCCCCATGTGGTCACAGGCTGTCTCCTAATAGGGTTCATGCCCGTCCAAGTAAGGAAGAGACACAGGGTGGTATTTTCTTAGGCGATTATTAGATCCACTGGAATGTAACGAGAGCACTGCTCAACAATAAGGAATAAATATCCCCACTTGCTGGAGCAGCTGTCTCCTCTGCCACCTCCTTCTCACCCCTTTCCTTAGCTGCTCCTGACCCTTTCTTTCCCAGGGACAAAGGTACATCACCGGAGGAGCTCATGGACACAAACATGCCTGGCAAATGCAACTGCCTGAGTGATCCCCAATTCTAATCATGACGTTGCGCATCTTTCAAGGATTTCGTTCCTCGGGATGCACATCACCTATGGCCTTGAACCAGATTTACCACTATCTCATTTCAGGGTCTTTTAGCCTGACAGACCAGATCAAGAAGACAGTCAGGGAACTCAGGGGGAAAAAATCACTTCAACTGTTTTGCAGAGATTAAATGAAACAACTACTCGGGTCAATTGGATTATGCATTTTAAAAAAGAGGTTTTATAGGCGCAGCTGGAATGAAATCCTCATGTGACCTTGAGCTTAGGGTCCTTGTACTAACACCAAACCCAAAGATTTGCTAATGAGGACTCAAGATGCTGATGCGTCCAGTAATATGCTTCCAGTTGGATTCCTTTCCCTGCAGTGGTGGCCAAGTTCACTGTACCTTTTACCCAAACTCTCTCTTTCTAAAATAAAGATAGGTTCTTTTTTGAGTGAAATAACAGATCAGAATGCCTGGGCTGGGTCTCACATTTATAAGTCACTTTAAACAAGTAACTTACAGGACTTGTGCCTCTATTTCCTCATCTCTAAAATGGGGATAATAATAGAACCTACCTTTCTGGGTTGATGAGATGCCAGTAAGAATATACATGGAAAGTGTTTACTATAGTGCCTGGCACTTAGTAACTCCTCAAGAAATAAGGTAGTTGTGATTAATATTAGCATTATTATAATAAATTGATTGATGAAGGATAACAAAAACTTGGGGAGGAAAAGGGCTTGGAAAGGAAATTTAGCTATATTCAATCTTATGTCTAGAAATCTAACTGAAAGAAATATGACACATGTTTTTTTTTTTTTTTTCACGAGTGTCCAAGTAGCATTGTATTTAATGGCAAATGTCTGGCAATGACCTAAGTATCCATCAACAGAAGACTAGCTAACTATTTTAGAATTCTTCCATGTAGAACAGGGGTCCCCAGCCTCCAGGATCTAATGCCTGATGATCTGAAGTGGAGCTGATGTAGAGTGCCTGATAAATATAATGCACTGGAATCATCCCCAAACTAGCCCCCAAGCCCTGGTTTGTGGAAAATCTGTCTTCCACAAAACCAGTCCCTAGTGGGGACCACTGATGTAGAGAACTACTCTACAGAAAATCGAGGTGGGTTTCTCACTGCCTACTCAGCTCAACCAACAATTCTTTTGAAAATCACCGAGACCTCTGTATTTAGGCTGGCAATCATAGATTTCCTTCCTGCAATCACAGGATATTCTCTGAGATGCTAATGAGATGAATTCGTTTTACTGGGAAGAATGGATTTGCATCACTCAAGCCAAACTGAAGAGGCACAAATGCTAAAGAGGAAGGGATTAATGGACTTGGCTGAAGGATGCCCAGGTTCCTAGTGCAGTCCCATCTTCTTCCTGTGACCTTCAAGTCACTGGGGTCGCTAGGGCGAAGGAAATGAGTTAAGGACCTGACTTCTGGTCACTGGAAATGCTCCTCAGAGCTCCCGACCATGAGAGGAAGAAAAATTCATCTCTTTGGCCATTAAAACAGAGAAGGTGAAATGACTTTCCCCATCCCTGTGGCTCTGCAATCCCAATCCCTCAGTCTTCTCCCTGGGGTTTACCTATTCCCTGTAGCCAGAAAACTATCTTGTGGCTTGAGCCAGACACAATTCAGCCACCTGGCCACTATCCAGCCTTTGCTTCTCCAAAGCAAATCCTCATTCCTGCTGTGTCTCATTTCTACCAGCCAGGAGCACTAATCCACAGCCTCTTCCTCAAAACAAGAGCCATCACTCTTCATCCGAGGCTTTTGTTTGTGTTTTTCCTCTATCCCTGGGTTACCCTGTACATCCTCTCCCTGGACCCCATTTTCCTTGCAGACAGACTCCATTTTATCTCAATTTCATGAAGAAGAGGAGAGAGCAGGGAAGCCTCTTTCAGGCAGTCTATACTTGTAAACTCTACCTCCTATTATAATGGCCCCATTAAATATATATCCTTGAGCACTCCATTTTAACCTTGACCCTTTAGAGTTCTTCCTCCTTGCCTTTTAGAGGCAAAGCGAAAAAGCTGGAGAGAAGACCTCTGCCCCCTTTAGAAGTTAAGAGCATGCAACAAACAATGAGCTTGAAAGCATATTGAAAAAACAACTGCTATACTAAGTGCCGTTAGCAATGACGTGAACAAGCTGGAGGAACAGGCAGATTCCAGCCTCCAACTGCCCCGAATGGAGAGTATTATCCCTGGCTGCCTCTTAAGAGCTATTGTAAGTCAAATCTGACCTTTCCTCTAGCTCCCATTTTGACACAGTTTTTGATGAATATCGACACCTACATGTGAAGTGAGACAAGACTGAATCCTTGGCATCTCGAGTCTCTTGCCCCGGTAGCCAGTTTCCTCATTAATATGAACTGGAGGCTGTGTTTTCCCCATGCAGTGCCAGACTAGGCCAGCAGGGGTCTGACATTAGTTGCTTTTAGCCCACAGTGACTGACTCTCCATCACTGTGGCTATGGGAATAGGAAGTGAGGAGCTAAGGAGCCATGGTTTGAGATAGCAGAACTCAGAGGTATACATGGTGCATCCGTTTCTGTAGTAAGACTATAAACACTTCAGCCCACATGGCATCGATTTTCCTTATCTACAATGAAGTGCTTGGCTTAACCTGTTTTCATGTTTACACAGAAAATACATTCTATAAGGGAGTTACCTTAATCCAGGAGCTTGGATCTTCCAGATTTCTGTCTGAAACAATTTGTCAATTACTGTTCCGTCCCTAAAGAAGATGCCACGAGATTCAAAAGTGATGTTAAAAAAAAAGTCAGTGTCTAAAAAAGCAAAATAAATGTCTTATAGATGTTATGGTAAAAAAAGAGCATGAGTTTAGCACTTACGGATCTTTTTTAAGATTGGTGTTTCAAAGAGTCTTTACATTTTCCTTGAATATATTTTTATTGTAGATGATTATTAGGTATAATAATTATTAATTACCTGAGGAAAGTATTGTGCCTTCCAGTTTTCAAAGCCCTTTCACACATTACCTCATCTGGTCCTTTATTGAAAGAAAGAAATTGTTAGTCTCATTTCATAGCCAATGAAATTGAGGCTCAGAAAGGTAAAGAGAGTTGCCTGAAATCACACAGCTAGTGGCGGCAGAGTGGACAAGTTTCCATGCCAGTACAGCAATGAAAGTCCATGTATATTAACAGACTTTACCAGGTGCAAACAATTCTATAATGCAACCGTATTATGAATTATATCAATGCTTTTTTGCATCAATTAACCTAATTTTACTTATTAGTATCTATTTATATCTTGTTGCTATGCTGGAGAGTAATAATACTCTAATTTCCTTAAATTATGGAATGCATGATTTTCATTAAGTTGTACATTCCTTGCCTTCCCATGGCCCTGTTCTACGATCTGCTCTTTGATGAGATGGCAGGAAGTGGGGAGAATCCAGCCTCCCAGGATTCACAAATTCTGTCTTCAACAAGCTGCCTCTGCCAGAAAGAGGAGACCAAATCAGTTTTTAATCCTCAAAACAATCTGAAGAGTTAGATACTGTTATTTTGCCCGATGAGGAAAAAGGCAGAGAGAGACCTTTGTGTGCTGGAGCTAAGATTTGTATTCAGGGAGCTGGACCCTGTGGGCCTAACGCAGAAACCTCCAGGCAGCACAAGGGGTTACAGGAAGGACTCTAGAATGTCCCGCGAGACACTGGGAGCTTCTCAGTGTGAACTGAAAAGGGGCATGCGGCTATGCCTTGGATGAGAGATGTGTTAACAGATTTTTTTAAAATCAGGAAATACAGATTCAAAGGAAGTTTACAACATTATTTTGATGCTAAACATTCTGAGCTGTTCAGGTTCTCTTAGCATCTCACTTCACTTTCTCCTCTCCCTTTTAATTAGAGGTTTAATGACCCCATGCACAGTTAAGGAAAGACCCCTGAAGCCCAGTCTGTGACCTCCACAACCTGAGAACCTACAGTGTGTGGAGGATTTTGCAGTGTCTCTGAAATGGGTGTTTCAGATAGTCTATCTAACGAAGAGTGCCGTAGCAGCCACCTGCCCCTTCCCAGGGCTGGGAATATGCCCTGCCTCCTGGCTCCAGGGATAGGGCCTGATTGGTCTAAAGGAAGTCCCTTTGTCAGTGAGTGGTTCAGAATGAGATGTGACCTGCTGGGACTTCTGGGAGATTTCTTCAGATTTGGGAGAGAGCCATTAGAAGGTTCCAAGGCATTACCTCTCCTCTTTCCCCATCTGATGTGTGAATTGACCTATTAATATTTTTACTTGTAATTGTCATTATT
This sequence comes from Aepyceros melampus, assembly GCA_006408695.1. Lineage (NCBI taxonomy): Eukaryota > Metazoa > Chordata > Mammalia > Artiodactyla > Bovidae > Aepyceros > Aepyceros melampus. The sequence goes on from SJXQ01004449.1 coordinate 322,249, forward strand.
AATTAATATCATTAAATTAACATTATTAATTAATAAATGGGAACTTCCTTTAAAATGGAGTCAAGGGACATCTCTAGCAGTTCCCTGGTTAAGATTCCACTTTTTCGCTACAGAGGGCATGGGTTCGATCTCTGGTTGGGGAACTAAGATCCCATGTGCAGCAAGGCAGCACAGCCAAAGTTTTAAAAATGGAGTCAGGGGGCCAGAGGGGTTGCTCTCATGCCCTGCTATTCAAGGTCCGCTGCATGACCCATAGGAAGAAGCATTACCTTGCACTCTCAGACAGGAAGTGCAACTACTGGAATTTACCCAGGGAAGACTTTCTTCTTGCTCAGCCAACAACCCAGTCAATGAGAAATGCAACACTGAACTTCTACTTTTCCTGAACTTTTATTTTTTTCAATAAACTTTCCTTCACAACAGCCCCTCTTAGTCTCCTGCTTTTTCCTATAAGAGCAGGCTCTCTTCCTTTGTTCTCCAGACATGCCTATGTTTCACTATAGATTGCACGTCCTGAATTGCATTCTTTGCAAAATTTTAGTGGTAAAATAACTTGCTATTTTAATAGTTTTAGGGAAACAGGTGCCTGGATGTGACCCGGGCTCCTGAGGAGGGAGCCAACCTGGGAAGGCAAAGCAGAAGGCAAGGCAACTTGGAACAAACTTGTTAGGAACTGTGCCTCAGTTCAGTTCAGTTCAGTTGCTCAGTCATGTTCAACTCTTTGCGACTCCATGAATTGCAGCACGCCAGGCCTCCCTGTACATCACCAACTCCCGGAGTTCACTCAAACTCACATCCATTGAGTCAGTGATGCCATCCAGCCATCTCATCCTGTATTGTCCCCCTCTCCTCCTGCCCCTAATCCCTCCAAGCATCAAAGTCTTTTCCAATGAGTCAACTCTTCGCATGAGGTGGCCAGAGTACTGGAGCTTCATCTGTAGCATCATTCCTTCCAAAGAAATCCCAGGGCTGAACTCCTTCAGGATGGATTGGTTGGATCTCCTTGCAGTCCAAGGGACTCTCAAGAGTCTTCTCCAACAACACACTTCAAAAGCATCAATTCTTCTGCACTCAGCCTTCTTCACAGTCCAACTCTCACATCCATACATGACCACAGGAAAAACCATAGCCTTGACTAGACGGACCTTAGTCAGCAAAGTAATGTCTCTGCTTTTGAATATACTATCTAGGTTGGTCATAACGTTTCTTCCAAGGAGCAAGCGTCTTTTAATTTCATGGCTGCAATCACCATCTTCAGTGATTTTGGAGCCCCCCAAAATAAAGTCTGACACTGTTTCCACTGTTTCCCCATCTATTTGCCATGAAGTGATGGGACCAGATGCCATGATCTTCGTTTTCTGAATGTTGAGCTTTAAGCCAACTTTTTCACTCTCCTCTTTCACTTTCATCAAGAGCTTCTGAGTTCCTCCTCACTTTCTGCCATAAGGGTGGTGTCATCTGCATATCTGAGGTGATTGATATTTCTCCCTCCATCTATTTGCCATGAAGTGATGGGACCAGATGCCATGATCTTCGTTTTCTGAATGTTGAGCTTTAAGCCAACTTTTTCATTCTCCTCTTTTACTTTCATCAAGAGGCTTTTTAGCTCCTCTTCACTTTCTGCCATAAGGGTGGTGTCATCTGCATATCTGAGTTTATTGATATTTCTCCCAGCAATCTTGATTCCAGCTTGTGTTTCTTCCAGCCCAGCACTTCTCATGATGTACTCTGCATAGAAGTTAAATAAGCAGGGTGACAATATACAGCCTTGACATACTCCTTTTCCTATTTGGAACCATCTATTGTTCCATGTCCAGTTCTAACTGTTGCTTCCTGACCTGCATACATATTTCTCAAGAGGCAGGTCAGGTGGTCTGGTATGCCCATCTCTTTCAGAATTTTCCACAGTTTATTGTGATCCACATAGTGAAAGGCTTTGGTATAGTCAATAAAGCAGAAATAGATGTTTTTCTGGAACTCTCTTGCTTTTTCCATGATCCAGCAGATGTTGGCAATTTGATCTCTGGTTCCTCTGCCTTTTCTAAAACCAGCTTGAACATCAGGGAGTTCATGGTTCATGTATTGCTGAAGTCTGGCTTGGAGAATTTTGAGCATTACTTTAACCAGTCTAGACTGTAACTCCTTCATCTTTTAACTGAAGAGGTTAGGTTAAGTGACATATACCTCTCCATCCTGCAGCCAAGAGATTAAAAGATGCTTGCTCCTTGGAAGAAAAGCTATGACCAACCTAGATAGCATATTAAAAAGCAGAGACATTACTTTGGCAACAAAGGTCCATCTAGTCATAACTATGTTTTTTCCAGAAGTCATGTGTGGATGTAAGAGCTGGACCATAAAGAAGGCTGAGTGCTGAAGAATTGATGCTTTTGAACTGTGATATTGGAGAAGACTCTTGAGAGTCCCTTGGACTGCAAGGAGATCCAACCAGTCTATCCTAAAGGAAATCAGTCCTGAATATTCATTGGAAGGACTGATGCTGAAGCTGAAGTTCCAATACTTTGGCCACCTGATGTAAAGAAGTGACTCACTGGAAAAGACCCTGATGCTGAGAAAGATTGAAGGCAGGAGAAGGGGAAGATAGAGGATGAGATGGTTGGATGGCATCACCAACTCGATGAACATGAGCATGAGCAAGTTCCGGGAATTGGTGATGGGCAGGGAGGCCTGGCATGCTGCAGTCCATGGGGTCACAAAGGGTTGGATACAACTGAGCAACTGAACTGACTGACCTCTCCATCCATGCTAAATACCCTTTCCACTATTTAGAACTCATTGGGAATATAATGAGTCACTAAAGATTTCATATTAGTTACTTTCTTCAATAGTTCAAGATTTCTAGAAGATTTGGGTAAAAATATGTATACCATAATTATTTCTACTCTGGTGTTGAAAATCTCAATAATGTCTGGCCAAGAGAATGGAGGTCCATGACTTGAAGCTCTTATATTATTAGTAAGGAGTAAACAGAATATAACAGGAATACAAATAAAGTCAAACAGATGAATTTCATTGAGAAACCATTGTGTTTTGAAGACTGAAACAAGTTTTGGTGTAAAATGATGGCATGAAGGTAGGATGGGAGAAGGTATGAGAAAATATAAAATGGAAGATCTTGCATGGAAAGACCTGAAATCGTGTTACCCTATGTAAAGCTATCATCCTCATGATAACAAATATCTGTTCAGTCTCTCTGAAGAATCCTTTTACTTACAATTCAGATTATGGCAGTAATATTAGTTTACTATTTTTTTTGTAATGCACAAATAATAGAGTTTACAGTCAGAAGGCATTTTTACCTGTACTTTCCTTTCTCCTTCTGCTCATCCTGGTCTGGTGGAAATGTCTTCCTCTCTTAGTGTGGCTGTAACAAGCCACTCATGTATCACTTTCTTTACCTATAAATGAGGATCACATTTAACCTTCCTACATCACAGAAAGAGTGTGAAAGTAAATAAATGACTCTACATGAAAGGTGAACTATAGAAACTACAATAACTTCCTTAAGATGTAAGAAAATACTTTTCAACACATAACTGCACTTTTAATATTTTGCTCAAATGTAATAATAATTGCCATATTTCTTAGGATAGATTCAAAACAACTTCTTTTCTTCATTGCTAGAACAACCCAGTACATTCCTGGATTAATGACTCAAAAAGAAGATGTCTTATCAATAGTTACAGTCCATATGTAGACACGGACAATGAGCCAAAGGGAGGTAAATTCATCATGAAAGAATGTTGTGATAAACTCTCAAAATGAGCCTATAAGGAGAAAAATTGTTATTTACAACCAAGAGAAAAATAAGCACAAATTTCAACAAATACGGATAAGAGATAAAGCAAATTCTCTTTTCTTCCTTATAAGCAAATCAAAATTAGCTTCAGAGGTGGTGAAATAAAACACATAATGCTCTTAGTTTCTTGATCATCCTCTTCATAAATTTATATATATATATATATATATATATATATATATATTCTGCTCACTCCTCCCCTATACTTTTGAACCTAAGTTTTCTAAAATCTGAGGAGCTTGAATATAATTTGCATGCAGTTGTCATGGTCTCACATCCTTCTGTGCTTGGGGAAAGTAACAGACTGTAGTGTTTTAAGTTCCAGCTTCATAGAACACACAAATGTGCCAAGTGTGGAGAAACCTCTGAAGAAAAAGAAAAAGTGTACAAGAAGGTCAGGACATGGTATAATTAGGGCCAACATTATTGAAATATTTTAGAAGGGCCTGACTTGATCGTCAATGCTAATGAAAAGTTGTGTCACATCAGCAACAGCTAGGACTGTACAGAACAAGAGTGTGAATAATGGAACAGGAGCACAACTCATGTGATAGATGCATTTATATCTTCAGATATATTTGTTGTCTGCTCGGTAGGATCCGTGCTGAACTAAAAGTTATTAAATAATTTACCTGTAAGAAGGATACCAAAATTGTTCTCAGTGCTCTTTGAGTGGCTCTGTAACCCAGGCAATGAGTAATTAACAAATAAAAGTATTTTCCCCTCCCAGTGGTCTACCATGTGTTAAACTTGTAAAACCAGGGAAGGACATCATTCACAAATTTGTGTGGTTGAAATGATTCCATGAGACATGTCCTAGGGTACCTATGCTACTGAGTATATGATATAAAATCAATATTATAATAAATTATCATTATACATACATATGTATACAATTTTTTAAAACTTTGATGTCCTTTGACAGCATATCACATAACTATTAATGTGTTTTGGAAGGGAATCATTCCATTGAGTTATGTTTTTGAGATTTCTTGATCCATTTCTGCCTGGTTCCTCAGAAAATCATGACATCTTTGACTTGGGTGATAGTTATTTACATATTATGGCCATCTGTTCTTGTTTATTTAATAAGTGCCAGTTTCCCGGCAGTGATGCAGTAAGTAGTTTTAGAAAGACAGTGATACATGCTAAATAACTGAAAATTTTACTTTAAAAACCTGAAACTCTTTACTATGGTAACTTGTCCTTGTGTCATTTTGTGTATCGGTGTTTGTCAGAGAAATATGATTAAATAAGACCAAGAAAAAACTTTTTGGCATGTTGATTGCCAAATATGAGGGCTTCTTCATGAAGATTAGACAGAATTTACAAATTTCCTCCCCCTCACAGATCAGAATAGCCAGGCTAGAGTAGCTTAGAGGTGATGGAGTCTCTCCGGCATTCCCAGCTCCGTCATACGCAGGTGGATCATGCCCTTGCTGTTCTTACTGTGGCAATCTTACAGAAGTCTCTACAGAATCCAGACTGTTCATATATTTGGTTGGATGAAAGTATTGATCTTTAATTTTAGAATATAGTTTAGAATTCTTCGTTGGTTTTTTTTTATCGGAACTACCATAATTGTAATTGTTTGATGTTTTCCTGAATATGAATCTGACTCTCAACATTTGGCCCATGAAACACCAATTAACTAACTATCAGAGTTCTCTTAATGGGGTAGAAACCAAATCAATAGATGCAATAACTTTTTTTCTGTTTCTTATGGGTCAATGATGACATGATGTAATTCCAAAGACTTTTTTTAAACATACTCTTAGCTGTCATTCAGTAAACTACAAAGTTACTAAAATTTGCACATTAGTAGTACTTATTGAGCTCTTGAATCGGAATTACATGAAGACATCTTTTGGTGCGTCTTACGTGCAGAGCAGAAAATTCTCATTGTATAAGTACATGCATAAAATGTTGGCGTTTCTGCAAACAGCAGAACAAATAGTTTCCTTCATTTGTTCATGGCTTCTGGTAGCTATTCTTTTTCTTTTGTAATTACTTAATAATAAAATATGAGCTGTCCCAGTGGCTCAGTGGTAAAGAATCCTTCTGCAATGCAGGAGACACAGGAGACACAGGTTCAATCCCTGTGTCAGGAAGATCCCTTGGAGAAGGGCAGGGCAACTCACTCCAGTATTTTTGTCTGGAGAATCCCAGAGGCAGAGGAGTTTGGTGGGCTACAGTCCATGGGGTCACAAAGAGTGGGACAGGACTGAAGAGACAGCATGCACGCACGCGTGCAATCGTACAATATAGTTTCATTATAATTACTGTGTTTTGGTGGGAGTTGTTCGGGTAACTCTAGAATCTGAAGGACTGCATATCTTAATTAATAATCTTTTGTAGATATATCTGGATTTTAAGGTTGTATGCTTTAGAGTTCATATATGCATAAATCATACCCCCCTGACAGGCACATACATACATAATCTGCTATCCATCATACATGATCATAGAGTGATAACTATGTTAATACCAAACCCTATTCACCTGGACATTGCAATCAGGTGAGCAGCAGGCCTTAGGGCCTTTTAAATCTCTTAATTTGTTCTAGAATATAATAAGAACTACTGCTCCAAATAATTTATTATGATAACTTGCATTGTCATGTCAAATCATTATTACATGCTTTACTGAAGTTGCTTTTCATTTTATACTAAACTTTTTTTCTCCAAAACACAGATAAACAATTATACTACAGATGCAACCAACATAGAATATTTTTGCTGTTACTGTAGCTTATATTTCACTGGGTTTTTATTTAACATCACATTAAAGCAAAATTTGCTGTAATTGGTGGTCCAGGAGCACAATGTGTGCTTTGGCTACATACTGCTATTTTCCATCTTACATTAAACAATATTCCCTTCTGATTGGGTATGGGACCATGCTAGTGTCTGGGGGTAGCTCAGATCCTCAGATCAGACAATCTGGAGCAACATAACCTCCACATGGCTAAGATACTTGGTAGGGCTAAACATTGCTTGCAAGTGGGCCATAATGTAAATTCCTTTGTTGGCTGAATTATCCTGAAATTATCGCTTGCCATGTCCTGCTTTGTTATAAGTAAGCCATACCATGCTTGTACGTATCCTTTAATTTATACATAATTTCAGTATTAATTTAATACATTTCATATAATCACATTAGAAAAAGAGCACTGAGAATGACTTTGAAAATCATTTAATTATTTATCTCTCAAACTAGGATTCATCTGGTATAATGAGGTGCTTGGGTTACTCAAAAGCACAATATTTTTAAAATATAAAAGTATATTCATTGCATGCCATATCTTAGATATATTTATAGATATACAGATACCACATCTATGATATGGTGTATAATAAATAAACTTTTTAATAAATGGAAATTTAAAACATTTTGGAGTGAAAAACACTTTTATATCATGTTTCATATAAAATTCAAATGATTTTTTGACAGTATATGAGATTTTAGAAAGATTCCTATGTGCAGTGGATCACGTTTATGTGCTGTATTTATTAGTTTTCTATCACTATCGTAAAAAATTACCACAAGTATGGCAGCTTAAAACAATAATCATTTAGTATCTTACAATTATGTAGGTCAGAAAATTGTGACCTCATTATACTTATTTCTCTGCTCTGAGTTTCATGAGATTAAAATAAGGTGTTCGATGGCTGAGCTCTTATCAGGAGGCTCTTGGATAAATCTGGTCATTGGTAGAATTCATTTCTTTTTAACTGTAGAGCTGGGGACCTTCCTGCTGAATGCCAGCCAAGGGCTAGCCTTTGCTTCTCCATGTTTTCTATATTCCTTCTCATGCTTTTCTATGAGTACCTGACCCTCCTCCAGCAAAGGTGGGTCAGAGAAGGCTCACAGTGGAAATCTTCCTGATGTCCCCTTCTGCTCCATCTTACTTGCCTCTTCCAGCTTTAGTGGAGAAAGTTGCAGGAGCTCTCGTCTTATGTGACTGATTTGGTCCACCTGGGTAATAAAGGCTACTCACCCTATTTTAAGGTTCCTAATCTCAATTACATATGCAAAGTCATTTGTCATGGAAAGAAACACATTAATAGGCTCCAGGAGTTTTGACATAGACATCTTTCAGTTCAGTCACTCAGTTCTGTCCAACTCTTTGCGACTCCATGGACTTCAGCATGCCAGGCCTCCCTGTCCATCATCAACTCCTGGAGTTTACCCAAACTCATGTCCATTGTTGGAGAAGGCAATGGCACACCACTCCAGTACTCTTGCCTGGAAAATCCCATGGATGGAGGAGTCTGGAGGGCTGCAGTCCATGGGGTTGCTAAGAGTCAGATACGACTGAGCGACTTCACTTTCACTTTTCACTTTCATGCGTTGGAGAAGGAAATGGCAACCCACTCCAGTGTTCTTTCCTGGAAAATCCCAGGGACGGGGGAGCCTGGTGGGCTGCTGTCTATGGGGTTTCACAGAGTCAGACACGACTGAAGTGACTTAGCTTAGCTTAGCTTAGCATGTCCATTGTGTTGGTGATGCCATCCAACCATCCATTCCTCTGTCATTCTTCCTGCCCTCAATCTTTTCCAGCATCAGGGTCTTTTCAAATGAGTCAGCTCTTCACATCAGGTGGCCAAAGTATTGGAATTTCAGCTTCAGCATCAGTCCTTCCAATGAACATTCAGGACTGATTTCCTTTAGGAGGGCTGGTTGGATCTCCATACTGTCAAAGGGACTCCCAGGAGTCTTCTCCAACACCACAGATCAAAAGCATCAATTCTTCACCACTCAGCTTTCTTGATACTTCAACTCTCACACCCATACACAACTACTGGAAAAAGCAAAGCTTTGACTAGATGGACTTTTGTTGGCAAAGTAATGTCTCTGCTTTTTAATATGCTATCTAGGTTGGTCATTACTTTTCTTCCAAGGAGCAAGTGTCTTTTAATTTCATGGCTGCAGTCACCATGTGCAGTGATTTTGGAGCCCCCCAAAATAAAGTCTGTCACTGTTTCCATTGTTTCCCCATCTATTTGCCATGAAGTGATGGGACCAAATACCGTGATCTTAGTTTTCTGATTTAGGAATCATTATTTCACCTACCACAGACACACTCTTAGATGCTTGTGATAAAGCATGAAAGGCACTGATATTTCCATCTTAAAGATGAGGGAAGTCAGGACGAGAGAGAGTGAGGTGATTACTAGAGTTTATACAACCAGTTAAATATAGTTTTGCAATTAGACCCTTGTAATCCTGAATTCCAGTACAGTGAACTTTTCTACCAAAGCATGTTGTCATTCAACTTAATAAACTATTTATAACCTATATAATATCATATTTAGACTTTGTCTCTTCAATGAATGCCAAACAGAGGAGCAAAAAAAAAAAAAAAATATCAGCACAACAGCTGCAATTTGTAAATATTCAAATATTTATATTTGATCATTTAAACACAATATTAGGATATTTAGTTCTCTTTTCTCACTTATTACCCCAGATTTTTGACGTGCTGATCCAGTCTGAGCTTGGATGTTTACTAAAGTGAGCCAAACTCTCAAAAAGAGTTCACTTGGTATTACCCAGAGAGAAATGTACTATATAGACCCTCTGTGATTTGCTGAAAGTTCACTGTTGATATTTTTTGTAATTATGTGAAAAACATCTCTGTAGCAATTATTCATCTTATAAATGCTATTGCACAGCTGTGGCATGCAATCCCATACTTACAAGTGTAGCAGTCCACATAGATGAATCTATACAACTTTATACTGGTGCATCAAATTAACCTTGCACCGCTGTGCCCAAGTAAAGCAGGCTTTGAATTTTTCAATAATTCTTCCATGCATGGAAGGAAACCAGGTCACTACAGGGATTCTTTGGGGGACATGTGGATGTTCAATTCCAGAAGGAAACAAATTTGCCTCAAAGGGCTTGAACAAAATACGGGTAAGCTGCTCCTCTACTTTTTCTTCTTTCCATCTTTCCTCAGGCTCTCCTCCTTTCCTCCCATTTGTAGCTTGGTTATGCTCTGTTTGCTCTTGATTTTTTTTTCCCCAAAACCCCTGCTTCCCCTCTTAATTCTTACATGGAATCAACAATAAGACTAATTAACTAGAAAAGTATATAGACCATGTATGTTTAAACCCTCCTATGGCAGCCTGTGACCACCAAATATTCCAGCTACTCACTTTTATCCCGGTTTTTCTTTCTTTTGGATTAGGGTCCTATGATGAAGTCTGTTCAATAGACTGCAAGTGGAAATGAAATGTGTCACTTCCAGGTCAAGGCAATAGGCCCTTTTTATTTCTTTCCTTCTCTACTATGGTGATCCTAATGTCCATGAGTTCCAGATGGTGAAGAGACAACATGGAAGAGGGTTGCTCAACCCATGGTGGATTTTGAATGGGCAAAAATCAAGACATTTTGTATTAAGCTTCTCAGATGTTTGCATTCAGTCTAGCCTATCATGACCAATTCAGAAACTGGGAACACTAGTAGGGAACTGCCATCACAGAAATCTAGAATATGTTCTATTGACGATATGGAAACAGACATTGGAGGCTGGAAAAAATGGTAATCCTTGTTCTATAGTGACAAAGCATTTGAGAAAACTGTCATCGGTAGTAATTTAAGAAGAAGAACACACAAGTGTATACTGAACTGGCAACGCCAGGTCAAGGTACTAGAAAAGCAAACAGCAGGAGTGCATCTTAATTGTTCAGACTGTGTGTGGAGTACTATCAAAATAGATTAGCTCAGAATTTTCTGGTTTGTAGCAGGAATGAAAGGAAATATAGGGTTCAGAAATGTGGGCTTTACAGAGCTGAAGAAAACCTATCGCTTCTAGAACCTAAGCAGTAAAAAATAGTATTAATATAAAGTTTTTGAAGATTAAACATCCAATAAACACTACCAGCTAGATTAAATGACTAAGTTTTTAAGAGAACTTTCAGTTCAGTTCAGTCAAAAAGCAAAATAACTTTGAGCCTTCCCATTCCATTATGGAAGTCTTAAAATAGCTGTCTTTTTGGGGAAAGATAATGATAATGTTTCCATTGTTCTGCAACAAATTACCACAAACATATTGGCTAAAAAGTATGCTCATAACTTATAATATATAAATTATATCTTAATAATGCTGTTAAAATCCCCAAATACCTATCTATTTGTTTCCATGGCACAGGACTCTGGGCATAATTTAGCTGGATCCTCTGTTCAGTGTCTCACAAAGCTGCAATCAAGGTATCCTCTGGGGATGAGTTGGGGTACATGGTATTGGTAGAATTAATTTCCTTGCATTGTGCAATTCATGGCAATATGCTTCTTAAGGGCCAGTAAGAGTCTCTGAGGCTTCAAGTGTCTGACATGTGGACTTTATTTCAAGTTATATATTTATTGACATATAATTGACATCCAATATTATATTAATTTCAGGTGGACATCATAGTAATTCAATATTTATATATGTTTTGAAATGGGAAGAAATGACTTGGCTGTGCACACCCAAGGGTTTTATTAATGCAACAGCAGAGTGCCCTGTTTGTGCACTCATGTTGGCCTTAGGCGATGAGAGGAGAACGTCGTGATTTCATTTACTTGACGTTTCCAGCCAGGAGGTGGGGGGAATTAAAGTCCATCCAAAGGCTCAACTGATTAGGTCAGGCCCACCCAGGTTAACCTCCCTTTCGGTGAACTCAAAGTCAATTTATTAGGGACCATAACTACATCTATTAAAATGTCTTCAGCTTTACCACAAAACACAACTTAATTCAGCACTGATCTCCATCACATTCAGATCTCAAGGGGAGCATATAATCCAGGACCTATCTTCCAGGGGTAATAATCTCGGAGCCTGGCTTAGAATCCTGTTTACCACAGAAAGAGGCATAGAGACATGGGTGAAAGAGAAAGAAGAGGCTATAGAAATTACAAAGTTAGGAAATAGTGTAATCTGAAAACAGTATCTTAAAAATAGGTTTAAGCATGAAAATGGGCAATTATGTATTACTGGAATAAAAGATTACAAGCCTGCTAAGTTTTTAAGAGAACCATCAGTTCAGTTCAGTTCAGTTCAGTCACTCAGTCGTGTCCGATTCTTTGCAACCCCATGAATCGCAGCATGCCAGGCCTCCCTGTCCATCACCAACTCCCAGAGTATACTCAGACTCACGTCCATCAAGTCAGTGATGCCATTCAGCCATCTCATCCTCTGTTGTCCCCTTCTCCTCCTGCCCCCAATCCCTCCCAGCATCAAAGTCTTTTCCAATGAGTCAACTCTTTGCATGAGGTGGCCAAAGTACTGGAGAACCATACTACCAATAAAATCTTGACCTCAGATTTTAAGAGCTTTTGATTGTTTGAAATTTAAAACAATATTTGGTCCCTGTTTTACAGAAGCAAGAAGTAGCCTGGAAGGCAGAGTGGCTACCAAGGAAGGTCTCTTCCCCTACGACTATCAAAAATGTAGTCAGGCAAGATATTGAAAAAGATATTGAAAATCTCCTGCAGGTGCCTTAGGGGCTACAGAGAACAATGGGCAAGAATTCCCTTCCAGAGTAGGATCAGGGTCTAATCAAAGAACCTCCCTACTCCCAGCATAAAAGGCCTTTAGACTAATGATTGCTGAGTACTTCTTATTTGTTATGAGTGAATGTGTCTGCCACAAAGTTCATATGTTAAAGCACTAGCTCCCAATACTTTATTTATTTTGGCTGTACTGGGTCTTCATTGCAGCATGTGGGCTTCTCCAGTTGCCGAGTGTGAGCTTAGTTACCCCACGACACGTGGGATTTAGTTCCATGGACTAGGGACCCACATCCTCTGCATTGGAAGGCAGATTCAGAACCATTAGACCACCAGTGAAGTCCCATTCCTAGTGCTTTAGAATGTGGGCCTTTAAAGGGGTGATTAATTTAGAATCAAGCCATTAGAGTGGGCACTAATCCAACCTGACTGGTGTCATAAAAAGAGATTTGGACACACAGACACCATGGATGTGGATCAGTTCAGTTCAGTCGTGCAGTCGTGTCTGACTCTTTGCGACCCCATGAATCGCAGCACGCCAGGCCTCCCTGTCCATCACCAACTCCCTGAGTTCACTCAGACTCATGTCCATTGAGTCCATGATGCCATCCAGCCATCTCATCCTCGATCGTCCCTTTCTCCTCCTGCCCCCAATCCCTCCCAGCATCAGGGTCTTTTCCAATGAGTCAACTCTTCGCATAAGGTGGCCAAAGTACTGGAGCTTCAGTTTTAGTATCATTCCTTTCAAAGAAATCCCAGGGTTGATCTCCCTAAGAATGGACTGGTTGGATCTCCTTGCAGTCCAAGGGACTCTCAAGAGTCTTCTCCAACACCACAGTTCAAAAGCATCAATTCTTCTGTGCTCAGCCTTCTTCACAGTCCAACTCTCACATCCATACATGACCACAGGAAAAACCATAGCCTTGACTAGACGGACCTTAGTCGGCAAAGTAATGTCTCTGCTTTTGAATATACTATCTAGGTTGGTCATAACTTTTCTTCCAAGGAGTAAGCGCCTTTTAATTTCATGGCTGCAGTCACCATCTGCAGTGATTTTGGAGCCCCAAAAAACAAAGTCTGACACTGTTTCTACTGTTTCCCCATCTATTTCCCATGAAGTGATGGGGCCAGATGCCATGATCTTTCTTGGAGTCTGAGCTCCAGCCCATTCTAATTCCTGTTGCCTTCCCCAATGCAGGGCCTTTGCACATACATTCCTTTCCTAGGAAAGCTGATCCTTTACACTTCTTGTTTAGTTAATTCCTCCTCATCTTACAGATCTTAGCACTCATGTCATTGCCTCAGTGAAATCTCTCTACCCTGACCTTCATAATCAGCTCAAATTGCCAATCGCACACTCTCTTTCTTACATTTCCCTTTTCCCCAAACTCTTAAAGTTGCACTTTCACACTGGTGTGCTTCCTTCATCTAATTATCCTTTCCTGGCAGAGTTTGAAGTTGTTGAGAGTAGGGGCCTGCCTGCTTTTGCTCACTCAAATGAGGTCAGCACTTCTCAGTGTCTGGCACATGCTGAGGTTCAAGGAGTCCATGATGATGAGCTCAATGAAAGAATATGAAGAGTGATCTACTGTCTGGCTATCCAAGAGAACATGGGTTCCGAAAGAAGAGGTTTGTCCCTTCCGGCCTTGAGAGGTCTATTCACTGCTGCATCCTTCTTCCCTTAAGTTGCCAGAATTTGGTCATTTTATCCTCCTAGGACCTGATGAGGTGGTCTGATGTTACAGTTGTCATTTTCATTTGAATCACCTGCAATCTAATGGGAGGATAAGATGACTAAATGATTGCGGTGCTCAGCACAAGTGGCCAGCGTTGTTTTATTGGGCTGTTAGGTCATGTCCAGTTTGCTCACTCAAATACTTCATCATCTGCTGCTGCCAGGTCTATAAATGTCAAATAGTAACAACCCTTGACCTCCTGGCTCCAAGCTAAGAATCCTTCCAAACGAGTTTCACTGACCTTCTTTCATAAGAGAATCTTTAATGTGGATTAATCATATTATAAGAATATATTTGTTCTTTTTATTAGAGTCCTTGGGGAATGTCTCTTACTGGTAAAATGTTATCTTACAAAGTAATGAGCTCAAACTGGGTTTTATTCTTTAATTAAAAGAGGAAAAGTTTTGCTTAAAATATGTTTTAAATGCCTTCAACTTGGGCAGAAAGGGCAAGCATGTATCATTTTGCACCTATCCAAACATCACTAGTCTTAGCAACCAAACTCAAAAACCTCACTGATAGCTAACCGAACCTTCATACAGAAGACAAACAGTCCAGAATAAACAAAGCCAGCATGTATTTTTCATCGATAGCAGCTGAGCACCAGGAGATGCCCTTAGCTGAAGGCACAGATCAAGCTCATTAAGTAT
>SJXQ01004450.1:0-42216 GCA_006408695.1 Aepyceros melampus
AAATTAAAAGACGCTTATTCCTTGGAAGAAAAGTTATGACCAAACTAGATAGTATATTCAAAAGCAGAGACATTACTTTGCCGACTAAGGTCCGTCTAGTCAAGGCTATGGTTTTTCCTGTGGTCATGTATGGATGTGAGAGTTGGACTTGTGAAGAAGGCTGAGCGCCGAAGAATTGATGCTTTTGAACTGTGGTGTTGAGAGGACTCTTGAGAGTCCCTTGGACTGCAAGGAGATCCAACCAGTCCATTCTGAAGGATCAACCCTGGGATTTCTTTGGAAGGAATGATGCTAAAACTGAAGCTCCAGTACTTTGGCTACCTCATGCCAAGAGTTGACTCATTGGAAAAGACCCTGATGCTGGGAGGGACTGGGGACAGGAGGAGAGGGGGACGACCAACGATGAGATGGCTGGATGGCATCACAGGCTCAATGGACGTGAGTCTGAGTGAACTCCGGGAGTTGGTGATGGACAGGGAGGCCTGGTGTGCTGCGATTCATGGGGTCGCAAAGAGTCGGACATGACTGAGCTACTGAACGGAACGGAACCCACTCCAGTATTCTTGGGCTTCCCTTGTGTCTCAGCTGGTAAAGAATCTGCCTGCAATGCTGGAGACCTGAGTTCGGTCCCTAGATTGGGAAGGTCCCCTGGAGAAGGCAAAGGCTACCAACTACAGTGTTGTGGCCTGGAGAATTCCATGGGCTGTATAGTCCATGGGGTCACAAAGAGTCAGACACAGCTGAGTGACTTTCACTTCCACTAGACACTTGGCCCTGACCTGGAGGGCTCGTGGCTTGCAGCGGGAGACAGCCATGCTGTGGGCCCAGACATGTGGCACACAATGAGAAAATGCCAATAGGTGCACAGACCAAAGGGAGCAGAGGCTCTGAAGCAGGAGGGCTCAGAGAGTGCTTCCTGAGAGGGGTTGTGAACCTCGTCCCAAAGATGCAAGAGAACACCAGCAAGTGGAAGAGCCGGTGGAGCAGGTGCTTCCCTGGTCCTGCCTGTCTGCCCTTCTCAGAGCTCCAAGGCCAGTCCCTGACTCTTGAACTGAAGGCTCTCCATTGCCCATGCTGCAAGCCAGAAGTGCAAGGGAATAACCAGTCTGGCCCACCCTAGCCCTCCAACAATGACTGATAGCCCCTCACTGCCTTCTTTTGAGAGAGGCCTCTGAGAGTATGTTCTACATTGGCCCCAGTGTTCCTCAGTGGAATTCAGCCCTACTCACATGCCCGCACCCCAGCTCTCCTGGTGTGATAACTGCGTGATTACACCCTCCTTCCTGGCTGCCTTCCCTTCCCATCTCACTTCCTCCCTGCTTTGCTGGTGTTCTATCCACCTCCCAGACTGACAACTTGTCTTCTGCCAGTTGTCCTGGGCTCGGCTTCTGTGGGAAGTGGGAAGGTAGAGGGGACCTCACATTCCCAGAATGAGGGTGGTTTCAAGTGGACAGAATAGGAGCTAGGTCGGAGAGGATGGGTTTGGGGACACGGAGATTGGGACCTTTATTTATTTTCTATTGTGTAACAAATACCACACACTAAGCCACTCAAATAATGCCCATTTATTACTTCTCAGTTTCTATGGGGCAGGAGTCTGGGCATAGCTAGTTGGGCCCTCTGCTCAGGTTTCCACCAGATGCAACCAAGGTGTCAGCCAGGGCTATGATCTCACTTGAGGTTGAGAGTCCTCTTCCAGGCTTGCAGAGTGTCAGCAGAACCCAGATCCCTGTCACTGGAGGACTGAGGCCATCGCAACTAGAGGCCAGTGTGGTTCCCTGTCATCCAGCCCTCTCTACAGCAGAGCAAAGGGTTCAGCCTCAAGAGGAGAATCTTTCTCCTTGGATTTCTCTGACCCCTTCCATCTCTGATTCTAGACCCTCTTTGACGTGGGCTCAACTGATTAGGTCAGGGTCACTCACACCCAAGGGGAGGACTCTGTCAGGCATTCACACCAGAGGTGGGAATCTTGGGAGCCATCTTAGACTTCTGCCTACCCTTCTACCTCACTGTGAAGAGCCTTGCACACTTAATTAAGAAGCTCAGGCTTGCTTTCTCCAGGAGGGAGAACCATGAGGGCCAGTAAGCTTGGAAACAGCATGGAGATGGTGCTGTCTCACTGTCCATGTGCTTGCTGTGAGCTCCGCAGTGACTCCAGGACAGTGAGCAAATGTGTTCCCACGTGGGCGTACTTAACACGTGGCCCACTTTGTCTTCCAAACAACCACCACTTTTGCATCATGCAGGGCTTCCTCTCCATTCCTGGCAGACTGGAGAGAACACGGGGAGAGGAAGGTATAAGATAAACAGTTCTGATGGAGAATTGTGCATTTTCTGGAGGGAAG
This sequence comes from Aepyceros melampus, assembly GCA_006408695.1. NCBI lineage: Eukaryota > Metazoa > Chordata > Mammalia > Artiodactyla > Bovidae > Aepyceros > Aepyceros melampus. The sequence goes on from SJXQ01004450.1 coordinate 2,346, forward strand.
GATGCATTTCAAGAGGTAGGGTAAGTTGAAGGGGTTACCACTGGAGAGCCTCGGGCAGACCGTGGAAGACAGAGTGCTCATGCTGAGAATCTTCCTCCTCCCAGCTCCTCCTCCCTCTGCCCCAGTACACGGCTCTGTACTTCTGGTCATCGTGCTCCCAAGCATGAAGTTCTGAACCCACTCAGCTTGGACTCAACGCAAAACCTCTGTGAAGCTTTGCCTGTCACTCAGGAGAAGCTGCTGCTGAATCCCATATGGCAGAGAGACACTCAGCAGAGGCCCCTTCATCCTGCAAGAACTAGGCCTTTGAGTCTCCATGACATCCCTGGGCATCTCTAGATGTCTAAAATATGCACTGGAGAAGCAGAAGGGAGAGTCAGGCCCACCCAGGATCCCTGCAGGATCTGCACATACAGTTTGTCATTATTTCCCCTTCAAATTTATGCTCAGAAAACATTGAGGGAAGTTAAATCCAACCACTAGTTAGTCCAGCATTGCCACTGAAATAATAAATGTACATGTTAAATAAAATATTTTCTTTGTACTTGTTTCAAAATTGATGGCTACAGGAAAGATGATTGTAAAGTGCTTGGTATTTAATTTGTATTCCAAGGTAAGTGTGAAGGCAGCACCCGTTTGTAATTTCAAAGGTCCTTTTACCCTTGAATCTTAAAAGAAACAAAAATAAGTTATAAAACTTCCATGAAAAAAATTAAGCATGCTCCATGATTTTGAAGCTCCAATTGAGTTTGTCCATTCACTTGCTTTTCAAATACACTCACCTATTTTTCTTAAAATTCTTTTTCACAAAGGAAATTTCTGTGGCAGGTAGAGTCACACACCAGAATAAAAGGGCAAACTTCCAGCATCCTAAGAAAAGCTAAATACCAGCTGCTGTCTCTAGATGATGATAATTAAATAGATATCCTATAATAAGGTATGCTGATTAATAGATTATTTGATTATGTATAAGTGTACCTGCATCAATACAATTGCCTAAAAGCTCTAAATTAGAAGATGTGCAATAAAGTATAACTGAAAGTTTGTAAGAATCGGTAATTTTAATTGTAAGGAATGATTAATTGATCATTCAGATAGTATTGATCTACAACTTTTTGTAATTCTTTGCAATCTGATTTGTCAAATTTGAGTCCAAATAACTGATAATCTGTCCTACTAATAGAAGAGCTGGAAGGGACTGGAATGATAAAGGATAAAAGGCTAGAACCACAGACACAAAGGCCTAAGCTCCTCTGATCCCCCTGTTGGACCGCTGTGGGTCCTCATCTGGAGGCCTTTTGTCCCCACACTCAGTCCACTCCCTGCAGAAGCCCCACAAGCCCAGGGAGCCCTGTGGGCTTAGGCAGCCCTGGGCAAGTGTCCAGCCTCTGCCTCTCACTCTGAGTCTATGCCCCCTTGCCCCAGGCTTCTTAAGCAGGTGGGGGTTAGAAGGTGAGAGTTTTCTGACATGGCAGTGCCCTGTGCTGATCACCCTGAGCTCCCAGGGGAGGCTTGACACCCTTACCAGTTTCCCAGACAGCAGCCTACACTTTTCTCTGTGTCAACTCCACTAAATAAACTCCTGAGGGTGCAGATAGAAGCTTGCATGCTTTTGTTCCCCCACAGAAATATTGCTGCATCCACAGCTGCAGAAGAATGACCGAATTTCTTCTATTCAGTCTATAATGGCACTTTATGGACACAGATGGAGTCCAAGAAATTGGTGCTGGTTGAAGGGAAGTCACAAATGCACATTTCCTTGGGCTCCAGAGACAGGAGTGCAGCCAGCGATTATGCTGACTGGAGACAGAACCTGATACCTGGGGAAAGAGAGACCCCTGAGATGGGGCGGGGGTAACAGGGAAGAGGAAGGCAAGAGGGACCGTGTGGGCACTCGTATGAGAGCATACGGTGAGCCCTGAGGACCATGACTCTAATCACTATCTGGGTGGAGTAAAAGCCAAGCACTAGACAGGCCTCTGTCCAGGGAGCACCGGTTCCCAGCTCCTAAAGTAAGAGGCATCCCTGGCTTCCCCTAGAGGACACAGGTGCCCTCACAGACCTCGTCCTGGGATGGGATGTGAACACTTGAAGATTCTGAAGGTCAGGCCTTGTGTTCCCCCCACCCAGGACCCAGCTGGGGTTCTCCACTTCCTTTCCCTGTAACATGGTGAGGCCAAATACTCTGCCAGACACTAACTTTTCCCCAGCACTTTTGTGCAAAGAAAACCCAGATCCTAAGAGAACCTGGTCTGACTTGCTGATGACACCAGAAGACAGAGCTGGCCGTGGAGTTCTGCCTACCTAGGGAGTGAGAGCCGCTCTCTTGCCCACTGTGAGGTCTGTCCCTGGACACTCAGATCCTCTGTGGGTAGAATTCTGCAATTACACTCACAACCTGAAGCCTTCGGCCCATCACTCCCGTTTGCAGGAATGTGACCAGATAGGTACACAGTATGTGAAGGTATTCACTGCAGTGCTGTTTATAACAAAGAAAAATTATCCCCAGATGATGCAAAATTGGTTAGATTGGGGTACATTTATAAGTGTCTTTAAAAGCTACATCGTTGATCTATGTTCAATAACATGGTAAATGATAATCAGTGTGTTACGTGAAAAAAGCAGCATATAAGTCAAGATGCACAAGATCAGGTTTTTGTTAAAGGTGTATGGGTGGGTGTCTTGTTGTTCAGTCACACAGTCATGTCCAACTCTTTGTGACCCCATGGACTGCAGCATGCCAGGCCTTCCTGTCCCTCACCATCTCCCAGAGCTTGCCCAAGTTCATGTCCATTGCATCAGACACATGAGTGGGTATGCATCTGTAAATGTCCATTTTTGCAAACAAAAAACATCTAGCAAGCTGCACGTCAATGTTAATTATCCCTTTGGATGGGGGGATTTTTTCATATTTTTATATTATATTCAATAACATATATAATCATACAGTTATAATATATGATAATTATATATTATACATTTTAAGCTTTCTCTTATTTTTCTATATTATCTGACTTGTTTACTTTGTTTTTATTATATTACTATTCTTATAAAAAATATAAATAAATTAACTACTAAATGGAAAGTGATAAAAAGTAAATCTCCGTTGTTTCTGTTTCAGCTACCTGAGGACACAGGAGAGGATGTCCATGGACCGAGCAGGAAGTGGCTGAGAAGTCTGGCCCAGCTTCCTCCCCTGCGCTTCTAAGCCCTGCGCACCATTCTGACCCACCCCTTCCTGCTCCTCCTCCCTGCCCTTGGTGTTCCGGCTTTCCTGGGCACCTTGCTGTCCTCTACCATCCAAACTCACTCCAGCCGTCCCTCTGCCTGATACGCTTCACTCCTCAAGGCTCCACACAGCTGGGCCCTTTTCATCACACGGGTCTCGGCTTAAACGCCGCCACCTCCGCTTGACATCTTCCATTAGCACCCAGTTTAAACTGGTCTCCTCACCCTCCACACCCCTTGGTGTTCTCTGCCACTCTGTCCTTTTCACTTCTTGGTTGAACTCCTAACCATCTGAAATGACAGTGTTTACTCTTTGCCTTCCCATTTGTAGTCTATTTTGTTTACTTCTGTGGGCAACTGATGGTGTCTGCTATGGCCAGATTAGGACCTTCACTGAGACTGAACATGGATTTCTGCTGCCCTCCCTCGTGGGTGCATGCTTAGTTGTTTCAGTCGTGTCCAACTCTCTGCGGCCCCATGGACTGTAGCCCGCCAGGCTCCTCTGTCCATGGGATTCTCCAGGCAAGGATACTGGAGTGGGGATCTTCCTGACTGAGGGATGAAACCAGTGTCTTTATATCTCTAGCATTCGCAGGCAGATTCTTTACTGCTGAGCCACACGGAAGCCCAGCCCTCCCTTATGACCCAAAACAAAAGCAATGCCATTTTTAATATAAGGACTTCCAGTGGTTCCTCAGTTTTACCATATTTCTCTCTGTTCACCATGGTGACCCCACAAAAGTACATGGCTTGTCACATATATTCAGTGAATACACACTGAATGATTGAACACATGAAAATGAGTGCGTTGTCTCCTGAGCCCTGGAGAGGAAAAGGAAGGCAGAAGAGGGCTATCTGAGAGAAGAAAGGGTCCCAGACCACTGGGCATGTAAAAATAATAACAGGTTTGGGACAGTGAGACGAAACCCCCAGCCTCCACTGGAGTAGGAATCACCCCAAGGTCGACCCCTGGAACAGCCAGGACAGAGAACAATCACCCCTGGCAGTGCCCTGACCCACCTGGGTACTGAAAGTCATTTTCTAAACCTAGGGAAATGTTAACTTGTCAATCTATGAAGTATAACTATTTTTAAACAAGAAAGAGAAAAAATAATCCTTTCCCAATGATACTGTCACACTGACATATAGCACAATGTAATTTATTTTTATGACTGAGTTATAAATTGTTAAAAATAAAAGTTACATTGGAAATCTTGACATAATAATCTTACCTATAGTAACCTGAATAACCGGCCATAACCATTGTTATTTTGTTTTCTATTAATGTTTACTTTTTTGAAAGTTCAACTTGCTCCATGTGTTCATCTTTTAATGTGAGGTAAAAGGTAATTTGCATGAACACAAACAGCACAGTATCAATTCTGTGGCATTATAAATTAATTAGCTACAGCCCACCATAATGACTTGGGAAAATACAACTGTGCTATGTCTTTTATTTATAGCTTTTCTTGCTACATTATACCTCTTTCAATATTAAGTGCTTAACACGCTTGCTTCTTAATAAGGTTAATTATCCAAGACAGGTTTGTGGCACGTTGTCTAAAGGCCATATACTCTACTTCTTTGGCATCTTGGATTTACGCATTTGCAAAAGGTGGAAAGTTAATCAATTTTCCTTCATTCCACACCCTAGCAGGCCCTTCTCTTGTTTCTGTTAGTACTTGGTGGGTCTCTGTTTCTGATTCTGGTGAAGAAACATCTGCAGCTTGGGTTATCTAGCTCTCATCGCTGTCACTGTGAGTGAGCATGGGGTGCTCAAGTGAGCCAGAAAGGTCAAAGCCAGCTCCAGCCCTGCCGTGCCCGGGGCAGAGCATGGGTTCTGGGATTCTGTGACTCAGAAAGTATTGAAGAATGAAATTGTTGGCCAATATTTAAAACTCTGAAGATTTCTCTCTCTCTCTTTCTCTCTTTTCTCTCTCTCTTTCTCTCTCTCTTTCTCTCTCTCTCTCTCTCATACACACACACAATCAGGTATATCATGAGAAACCAGAAAGCTGGGCAGTATTAGCCACATTCATAAGTTGCAACCAGAATGAGCTGTGTGGAGGCCCCTCCTTAGACAGGCCTGACTCTAGGGCTTCCCTTCAGTCCCCACCAGTTCCTCTTGGCCTCTGGATACAGAGGTTGAGTGCTGGTTGTCATTTGTCACTTTATACTAGGCCAATTTGAAATGTTTGTGTTACCTGCCTATCTCCTATTGCTGGAAAGGACATCTTTATGAGCAGCATTGTAAAGTCCAGGGAGGCAGGCCTCCAGCAAGTAATTCAATCAGCCACAGACAATTCATAAAAGACCATTTCAGAGTATGGCAGGTGCTATTGAAAAATAAATAGGCAACTGTGAGGAGAGGCCTGGTGGTAGAGTGAGGTCTGCTCACCTCGGATGATCAGCAATGATTTCTCTGTAATGGTGGCATGTAAGCGGAGACCAGAGGAGGCGGCACGGGAAGGGCTAGGCAAGGGCTCAGGGTATGTTCAAAGGGCTTGAGGTGGGAATAACGTTGGCATACCTTAGGCTTCATGAGAAGGCCAGAGCGGAAGGCTCTAGTGATCTAGCACAAAATGAGAAAAAGAGGTCAGGCAGGGCGGCATCAGCCTGATCCCGAGAGCAGAGCCTCAACAGACATTTGCGTGCAAGCACTTGATTTGGGAATAAGAGCTCAGAGATTTCGGATGAGAGAGAAGGGAGTGAAATAAGGAAGAAAGAAAAACCAATACAAAGATGTCTCGTCGAGTGATTCCCTGTTGTGGGGAAAAGGAGCCTTACCAAATGTGCCTCAGACTGTCAACATAGAGGATAAAACAGGAAAGCATTTACTTACTGGCTTCCATTCCCCATAGAGCAAGTGTGGCCCAATAAGAATTATCTTCTCAGAATGTCTAGATTTAATAGGCACAGCTATAGAGCATATTCCTGGGCATCTAACATCTCAAGATTCAGTTCAGTTCTGTAGCTCATTCATGTCTGACTCTTTGCAACCCTATGGTCTGCAGCACACCAGGCCTCCCTGTTCATCACCAACTCCTGGAGTTTACTCAAACCCACGTTCATTGAGTCGGGGATGCCATCCAACAATCACATCCTCTGTTGTCCTCTTCTCCTCCCACCTTCAATCTTTCTCAGCATCAGGGTTTTTTCCAAAGAGTCAGTTCTTCACATCAGGTGGCCAAAGTATTGGAGTTTCAGCTTCAGCATCAGTCCTTACAATGAATTCTCAGGATTGATTTCATTTAGGATTGACTGGTTGGATCTCCTTTCAGTCTAAGGGACTCTCAGGAGTCTTCTCCAACACCACAGTTAAGCATCAGTTCTCCGTACTCAGCTTTCTTTATAGTCCAACTCTCATATCCATACTTGACTACTAGAAAAACCATAGCTTTGACTAGATGGATCTTTGTTGGCAAAGTAGTGTCTCTGTTTTTTAATATGCTGTCTAGGTTGGTCATAACTTTCCTTCCAAGGAGTAAACATCTTTTAATTTCATGGCTGCAGTCACCATCTGCAGTGATTTTGGAGCCCAAAAAAATAAAGTCTGTCACTGTTTCTACTGTTTCCCCATCCATTTGTCAAGAAGTGATAGGACCAAATGACATGATCTTCGTTTTCTGAATGTTGAGCTTTAAGTCGACTTTTTCACTCTCTTTCGCTTTCATCAAGAGGCTCTTTAGTTCTTCCTCGCTTTCTGCCATAAGGGTGGTGTCATTTGCATATCTGAGGTTATTGATATTTCTCCTGGCAATCATGTGAAGTACACATGATTCCAGCGTGTGCTTCTTCCAGCCCAGCGTTTCTCATGATGTACTTGCATAGAAGTTAAATAGGCAGGGTGACAATATACAGCCTTGATGTACTCCTTTCCCGATTTGGAACCAGTCTGTTGTTCCATGTCCAGTTCTGGCTGTTGCTTCTTGACCTGCATCCAGGTTTCTCAAGAGGCAGGTCAGGTGGTCTGAGAGAAATCCTAGTGTAAGAACAAGAGATACAGGGGGGTGAGGCATTGCCAGATTGTACTCATGCAATGCTGGTCAGATCCAGCATGAAACTCTGTTCTACATTTACCCTGCTTAAAAAAAAAAAAAAAAACAGAACGGGACGGAGAGGATGTAAAATGGTCCCAAAAGAGGCCCACTACAGCAATAACATGATGAAACCCCTTCATTTTCCCCACACCGAATCCACCAACCTTTTATCTGTACTCACACTCTGCTTTCTCTCCTGGCAATAAAGTCAGTGTATCCATGTGCAGTCAAAGGGTCCCATTTCCCCTCCATTCCTCTTTCTACCTCATCAGTTTCTGCCGCTACTTCTGGCCATACTACCCTCATATATATCTGCCCTAACACATCATCTTTTAAAAGGAAACACCTTGAGGATAACGTAGAAGAAATGGGTAAGTTCCTAGAAATGTACAACCTACCAAGTCTAAATCATAAAGAAATAGAAAATCTAAACAGATAAACAGACTAATAATCAGTAAAGAGATTGAATCCATCATCTAAAACCTCTCAACACAGAAATCCCAGGACAAGATGGTTTCCCTGGAGAATTCTATTAAACATTTAAAGAATAAGTAATGCCAATTCTTCTCAAACTTGTCCAAAAAATTGGAGAGGAAGGAACACTCTCAAACTCATTTCATGAGACCAACATTACCTGAATAATAAGGCCAGATAAGTACACTACCAGAAAAGAAAAATACAGACCATTATCCCTGAGGAATACAGATGCAAAAACTCTCAACAAAATACTAGCAAACCATGTATATTACCACTCATAAAATCAATGACCAGTACAAGTTTGATGCATGAAGCAGGGCACTCAAAACGGTGCTTTAGGACAACCCAGAGGGATGGGGTGGGGAGGGAGATGGAAAGGGGGTTCAGAATGGGGGGACACATGTGCACCCATGGCTGATACATGTCAGTGTTTAGCAAAAACCACCACAATATTGTGAAGTAATTAGCCTTCAATTAAAATAAATGGATTAATTTTTTAAAATACTATGAAACCAAGTTAAACAGCACACTGAAAGGATCATCACTAAGACCAGGTGGGCTTTGTCCTACTCAAAAGTGAAAGATTGAAAAAAAAATTTAAGATCAGAAACAAGGAAACCCACTCTCACCACTCCTGTTCAACATAGTGCTGGAAGTTCTAGCTAGAACAAGAGAAAGAAAGAAAAGGCATCCAAATTGAAAAAGAAGATGTGAAACTGTCTCTGTCTGCACATGATATGATCTTTTATATAAATACTCCTAATGATTCCACACACACAGAAACAGAACTAATCAAAAACTTCAGTAAATTTCAGGATATAAAACCAACATGCAAAAACCAGTTGTTATACAGAATGAAATAAGTCAGAAAGAGAAAAACCAATTTCATATATTAACACATATGTACAGAATCTAGGGGAAAAATGGTACTGATGAACCTATTTGCAGGGTAGGAATAGAGAGGCAGACATAGAGAACAGACTTTAGACAGAGGGAAAAAGGAGCTGTGGTTGTTCAGTTGCCCAGTCGTGTCTGACTCTGCAACCCCATGGACTGCAGCATGCCAGCCCTCCCTGTTCGTCACCATCTCCTGGAGTTTGCCCAAGTTTATGCTGTCAAGCCATCTCCTCCTCTGACACCCTCTTCTCCTTCTGCCCTCAATCTTTCCCAGCATCAGGGACTTTTCCAATGAGTTGTCTATTTGCATCAGATGACCAAAATACTGGAGCTTCAGCATCAGTCATTTCAGGAGAGGATCATTGAGATAGCATCATTGACATATATACACTGCCATGTGTAAAATAAACAACCAATGGGAAGCTGCTGTATCGACGCAGGGAGCTCAACTTGGACCCTCATCATCTCCCAGAGTTTGTCCAAGTTCATGTCCATTGAATTGGTGATGCCATCCAACCATCTCATCCTCTGTACACTACTGTATGCAAAATAGACAGCCAATGGGAATTTGCTGTATGACTCAGGGAACTCAAATGGGGAATCTGTAACAACCTAGAGAGGTGGGATGGGGTGGGAGGCAGGGGGTGGGAGGGAGGTTCATGAGGGAGAAGACATATGTGTACTTGTGGCTGATTCACATAGTTGTGTGGCAGAAGCCAATGCAATATTGTAAACCAATTATCTACCAGTTAAATATAAAAAAGAAGTAAAAAAAAAAAAAGCTGTGTTTCTATACACTGTAAGTTATCTGAAAAAAATAAAGAAAACATTCCCACTTGCCATAACATCAAAAACAATAAAATACTAAGAAATGAATTTAGCCAAGGAAGTGAAAGATCGTTACACTGAAAAATACAAGACTTTGGTGAAAGACATTGAAGAAGACACAAATAAATGGAAAGACATCCAGTGTTCATGGGTCAAAAGTATTGTTGTTGCTCAGTTGCTCAGTCTTGTTTGATGCTTTGCGACCCCATGGACTGCAGCACACCAGGCTTCCTTGTCCTTCACCATCTCCTGGAGCTTGCTTAAATTCACATGCATTGAGTTGGTGATGCCATCCAGCCATCTCATCCTCTGTTGTCCCCTTCTCCTCTTGCCTTCAATCTTTCCCAGCATCAGGGTCTTTTACAAGGAGTCAGTTCTTCACATCAGGTGGCCAAAGTATTGGAGTTTCAGTTTCAGCATGACTCCATCCAATGAATATTCAGGACTGATTTCCTTTAGGACTGACTGGTTGGACATTCTTGCAGTCCAAGGGACTCAACAGTTTTCTCCAACACCATAGTCCAAAAGCATCAATTATGGTGACATTCAGCTTTCTTTATAGTCCAAGTCTCATAGCCATACATGACTACTGGAAAACCATATTTTTGACTAAACAGACCTTTGCTGGCAAAGTAATGTCTCTTCTTTTTAATATGCTGTTTAGGTTGGTCATAGCTTTTCTTCCAAGGAGCCAGCCTATTTTATTTCATGGCTGCAGTCACCATCTGCAGTGATTTTGGTGCCTCACCCAGAAGATAAGCTCCTTAAAGGAAGGCCCTCAACTTGGTCAACTTTATCTTGTTCTCTACTATACTTTCAGCCTGGCAGGTAGCAGGTATTACACAGGTATTTGTACAATGAACAAGTAAAGTTAAGAATAACAGCTGGGGAAGAGCCTCCCTTGGAAGCCTCTGGGGAGTTTGCAGCTCTCTCTGCTCTTTGTGTCTGTCAGTTCCCTGCCCACACATCCTCAAAATGCAAAGCCCTCAGGCCTAGGGCAGTCTTATCTCTCTCTGATTCCTAAATCTCAGTGCTGAGCCTGGCCCAGAGTTGGAATATGAATAAATGAATGACCAACGGGTAGAAGTTTCAGGAGTAAAGATTCTGACTTCCCAGAAAGAGAAAGATGAATACCATGTGATGTCACTTACATGTGGAATCTAGAGTATGACATGAATGAACTTATCTATGAAAACAGAAACAGACTCAGAATGCTTTTTGTTGCTTGCCAAGATGGAGGGTGCATGGGAAGGTTGTATTTGAAGCTTGGGATTAGTAGATGCAAACTTTTATACACAGTGATTAAACAAAAAGTCCCCAGCACAGCACAGGGAATAATATTCAATATCCTGTAAGAAACTATATTGGAAAAGAAAAATAATGTACTCTACATCTGCATCTCCAGGTAAGGAACTGCAAAAGTAATTAGCCACCAATTAAAATAAATTAATTAATTAAAAAAAAAGAAGAAGTTGCTATATAACACAGGGAGCCCAGCCTGGCGGTCTGTAATGACCTAGAAGGGTGTGATATCTGGAGAGGGGAGGCTCAAGAGGGAGGGGATATATGTATAATTATGGCAAAAAGCAAAACAACATTGCAAAGGCATTTTCCTCCAATTAAAAAAAAATTTTTTAGGCAACATAACCTAATCTGTCTCTTGAGAAATCTGTATGCAGGTCAGGAAGCAACAGTTAGAACTGGACATGGAACAACAGACTGGTTCCAAATAGGAAAAGGAGTACATCAAGGCTGTATATTGTCACCCTGCTTATTTAACTTCTATGCAGAGTACATCATGAGAAACGCTGGACTGGAAGAAACACAAGCTGGAATCAAGATTGCCGGGGGAAATATCAATAACCTCAGATATGCAGATGACACCACCCTTATGGCAGAAAGTGAAGAGGAACTAAAAAGCCTCTTGATGAAAGTGAAAGAGGAGAGTGAAAAAGTTGGCTTAAAGCTCAACATTCAGAAAACGAAGATCATGGCATCTGGTCCCATCNGAAATATCAATAACCTCAGATATGCAGATGACACCACCCTTATGGCAGAAAGTGAAGAGGAACTAAAAAGCCTCTTGATGAAAGTGAAAGAGGAGAGTGAAAAAGTTGGCTTAAAGCTCAACATTCAGAAAACGAAGATCATGGCATTTGGTCCCATCACTTCATAGGAAATAGATAGGGAAACAGTAGAAACAGTGTCAGACTTCATTTTTTGGGCTCCAAAATCACTGCAGATGGTGAGTGGAGCCATGAAATTAAAAGACGCTTACTCCTTGGAAGAAAAGTTATGACCAACCTAGATAGTATATTCAAAAGCAGAGACATTACTTTGCCGACTAAGATCTGTCTAGTCCAGGCTATGGTTTTTCCAGTAGTCATGTATGGATGTGAGAGTTGGACTGTAAAGAAGGCTGAGCGCCGAAGAATTGATGCTTTTGAACTGTGGTGTTGGAGAGGACTCTTGAGAGTCCCTTGGACTGCAAGGAGATCCAACCAGTCCATTCTGAAGGAGATCGGCCCTGGGATTTCTTTGGAAGGAATGATGCTAAAAATGAAGCTCCAGTACTTTGGCCACCTCATGCGAAGAGTTGACTCATTGGAAAAGACCCTGATGCTGGGAGGGATTGGGGGCAGGAGGAGAAGGGGACGACCGAGGATGAGATGGCTGGGTGGCATCATGGACTCGATGGACATGAGTCTGAGTGAACTCTGGAAGATGGTGATGGACAGGGAGGCCTGGCGTGCTGTGATTCATGTGGTCGCAAACAGTCGGACACAACTGAGCGACTGAACTGACTGAACTGAATATAATAATTGGACAAATAATATGAAAAGAAAAATATTCTATTATTCATTTCCACAGTTGTGATCCATGCTGTCAAAGAATTTGGTGTAGTCAATAAAGCAGAAGTAGATGTTTTTCTGGAGCTCCTTGTTTTTTTCATGATCCAACAGATGTTGGAAATTTGATCTCTGGTTCCTCTGCCTTTTCTAAATCCAGCTTTAACATCTGGAAATTCTCCATTCACATACTGTTGAAGCCTGGTTTGGAGAATTTTGAGCATTACTTTGCTAGTGTGTGAGATGAGTGAAATTGTGTGGTAGTTTGAACATTCTTTGGCATTGCCTTATTTTGGGATTGGAATGAAAATTGACCTTTTCCAGTCCTATGGCCACTGCTGGATTTTCCAAATTTGCTGGTATATTGAGTGCAGCACTTTCACAGCATCATCTTTTTAGGATTTGAAAAGTTCAACTGGAATTCCATTGCCTCCACTAGCTTTGTTCATAGTGATGCTTCCTAAGGCCTACTTGACTTTGCATTCCAGGATATCTGACTCTAAGTGAGTGATCACACCATCGTGGGTATCTGGGTCATGAAGATCTTTTTTATACAGTTCTTTTGTGTATTCTTGCCACCTCTTCTTAATATCTTCTGCTTCTGTGTGAATCACAGCAAACTGTGGAAAATTCATAAAGAGATGGGAATACCAGACCACCTGACCTGCCTCCTGAGAAATCTGCATACAGGTTAAGAAGCAACAGCTAGAAGTGGACATGGAACAACAGATTGGTTCCAAATCGGGAAGGAGTAAGTCAAGGTTGTATATTGTCACCCTGCTTATTTAACTTCTATGCAGAGTACATCATGCAAAATTCCAGGCTGGATGAAGCACTGGAATCAAGATTGCCAGGAGAAATACCAATAACCTCAGATATGCAGATGACACCACCCTTATGGCAAAAAGCAAGGAAGAACTAAGAAGACTCTTGGAAGTGAAAGAGGAGAATGAAAAAGTTGGCTTAAAACTCAACATTCAGAAAACTAAGATCATGGCATCTGGTCCCATCACTTTATGGCAAATAAATGGGGAAACAATGGAAACAGTGACTGACTTTATTTTTTTTGGCTCCAAAATCACTGCAGATGGTGACTGTAGCCATGACATTAAAATAGGCTTGCTCCTTGGAAGAAAATCTATGACCAGCCTAAACAGCATGTTAAAAAGCAGAGACATTACTTTGCCAGCAAAGGTCTGTCTAGTCAAAAGTATGGTTTTTCCAGTAGTCATGTATGGCTATGAGACTTGGACTATAAAGAAAGATGAATGCCACCATAATTGGTGCTTTTGAACTATGGTGTTGGAGAAGACTGTTGAGTCCTTTGGACTGCAAGGAGATCCAACCAGTCAGTCCTAAAGGAAATTAGTCCGAATATTCATTGGATGGAGTCATGCTGAAACTGAAACTCCAATACTTTGGCCACCTGATGTGAAGAACTGACTCCTTGTAAAAGACCCTGATGCTGGGAAAGATTGAAGGCAGGGGAGAAAGGGACAACAGAGGATGAGATGGTTGGATGGCATCACCGACTCAATGGACATGAACCTGAGTAAGCTCCAGGAGTTAGTGATGGACAGGTAGGCCTGGCATGCTGCAGTCCATGGGGTCACAAAGAGTTGAACATGACTGAGTGACTGAACTGAAATTATTATTTATCATTAATAAAAATTATTCATTATTTTATGACTATCCCTGAGCCCCTGTTTGTTCCAAGTCATCAACCTGGACATCATCCGCATCAGTGGATCCCTCTGTAGATGAGAGGCTCCAGTCCAACAAGAGAGACTGCAGTGCCCCTGATTTCCAGTGCATTCTCCATGCAGCTTTTTGCAGAGGGCTCCCTGTATCCTGCCTCAGTCTCACTGGGGAGGCCAACAGTTCCCCGTGTGCTACTTCTCCAGGCCTGGTATTCTGCTGTGGCCCGCTGTCTTCCTGACTTCTTGCCCTCTGACCAGCTCTTTGACAAGACCTCTGAGTCTCAGCTCTGCACCCTGCTGTTATGTGGTTACTGCTGCCCCTCACCCACCAAAACCTTCTAGATACTGCCTTCCTTTGAGATATGTCGCTGGCCAGTCACTCGCCCCTTCACTCTGGAGCTTCGGTGGGCAGCTGAGGTCAAGTTTGGGAGAAGAGAGATAAAGAGAAAGGGGGGAAGAGTGGGAGAAAGGGAAAAGGATTGGCCAGCAGGCATGCCAACTAGCAGGGCTGTTTTTCAAACTGTGAGCGATGACCAATCCTTAGGTCATACGATCAATTCTGTGGCTATCAACCACCATTTAAAAAAATAAAACAGAAGACAATAGTAAATAAAATATGAATGCCTCACTTGTAGCAATGTAAGTATTGTTTCACAAACACTTTGTTATTGTTTTAGGTATACATGCCCACATACACACTGGGATATCAATGTAAAAAAGTAGTTTGAGGTCAATAACATTTGGAAAATCCAGTCCAAGTGGCTCAAGTGTTGTCTGCAGTCTCCTTTGTCCTGCTGAGGCCCTCACCTACCCTTCTGAAGAAAGAAGACCGAAATTGATGTGATATGATCGCTTAAATGTCAAGCAGAGCAGAGGAGAGGCCCCCATGTGAACCTCGTCAGCAGCAAATGCCAGAATGGCAAAGGTCACTCATTCTTGTTCAAGAAAAGGCAGCCAGTGAGGTCTCTTGGAGAAACTGCCAACAGAATCCCCCAGCATGATAGGAAAAAAGGCCGCCTGTGTGGAGCACCAGCGGCGCCAGGCACATGCATCCCTGCCTCTCGGGGAGTTGTGTTCCGAGGGGGTATGTGGCCAAGACAGATACGGACAGATCTGTGCTGCTCCTCGTGGAGGCTTCAGGGCGCTGGTCCAGCCACCTGAACTGAGTGTTTCTGGTCCTCTCGACACCTTTACAATGCAGACATCATGACCTTTGCTTCAGAGGTGAGAATCCAAGTCACATGGTTGTGCGGTGATCATGTCTAGTCAGTGGCAGGTCCAGGATTCAAACCCAGTCTGCTGTCAAGCCTGGGCTCTCTCTGCCATGACACAACTCTCACTACACCAGAAGCTGGGGAGGCTGAAGCTCTGGTCCTGCCTATGGGAAACAGCATTTATGGAAGGAATAACAGGATACTGGGGACACAGCTCTGGGGTGGTTTTTCTCCCAAACATCAACTTCATAGGGACAATCACAATGTCTAGTTTGTCTCCTGCTAAATCCTTAGCTTCTAAGACAGTGCCTGGCAATTAGTATCCAACAGACCGTTGCACGCAAGGATGGACAGAGGCCTGTGTTGCGGACCTGGACCTACCACTAGCTCGTCAGCACACATCCCAATACTGGCCTCAGTCTCACACCTGCAGCCTGAAGACCTGAGTCAGACTGTGTATTCTGGGAGCCAGCTCCCCTCCAGCAAGTTGGGCAGCTTCCCTAGGTGCCACTGGGGACTCCGGGGCAATGCTATTGGACTACTTTCTTTCTTCCCCCACTCCCATCCCCAGCCCTGGAAAACCACAAACACCCAGACTGCCAAGTTGGGCCCCTGTGTAGCCCAGTTAGGCATTCAGGTAAAGTATAGTATTCAGACAAGTTATAAGTATGTCTGACCCCATGCTGGGTACGAGCTGCAAGCTTGGATCAACATTTTAAAACAAAATGAAATACAACGTCTGAATTGACTTTGGAAAACCTATACTGAGTCCTTCCAAAGCAGGTGAAAAGTATAGTGGTTAAACATTCAGGCCCTGTAGCCAAACTTGCTGGGTTTGCCTCCCTACTGGCACAAGACAAGCCCTTCAACATCCTGAGCTCCTGCTTCTCCCTGTGACAGGGGAGCAACAGCCACCTCTCCAGGTGCTGCCAGAAGTTTCTCCTGAAGGAATGTCATAGCCAGCGCACGGTGGTCTACCTGGAGCAAGGACTCAGCATGTCACTAAGGGGAGGCCAGTGAAAACTCTCCAGTGAGTGGCAAGGTCCTCAGATTCAAGCTCAGCACCATCCCACCGAGAACAGGCAGGGGAATTCTTCTCTTGGGTTCACAGTGTCCTGGAGCTTTGTGAAGGGGGCTATCACATGAGATAATGATCTGGGACAGATGAGTCCTGGGACAGGTCTGGGTGTCACCTCTGCTGGGTGACTTAGGGCAAGGGGCTGACCTAGAGCATATACTGACAATAGGAAGTGGTCACCTCAATGCTGTACTGACTTCCAAACCAGGGAACATAGACAGGAACGTTGGTGCGGGCTCAGGACAAGTTCTCAGCTGGGCAGTCTGTGGTGAAATCAGCTGCCTTGCCATTTTCAGGAACTCACACAAGTCTCCTGAAGATCTTTGCCAGATCAGAGAGCGTGGCTTTTCCCAGCAAGCGTCCTTCTTAGATGGTTTGTCCAAAAGCCTGTACACTCCACTCCCTCCAGTGATCTCCCTTCTCTCTCGTCATTCATCGTCCCTTTGTCTTGGGAGAACTTTTCTTCCACTCTGCTTTCCTGAGAGATACTTTCGTCCTTCCTTCCACCATTGCTTCAAATCCTATTCTCCTCTTTCCTTTCTCAGTGAATCTTTGTTACCCCTGCAGCCTGAATTATTTGCCATGGAAAAAGCAGTACCCTGTAAAGCAAAGGTATCTTACCTACTATACCTTCCCAGGAGGTGGGAGAACATGTTACATTGCAAATACCGAGTTCACCACAGAAAAGGGAAGGAAATGACACTGTATGGCACTCACTGTTGGTCAAACACCAAGCTGAGAGCTACATATATATATATTAACTCACCTGACCTGTTTAACACTTCCTTGAAGTAGTTACTTCCCTCCCAGGAAGAAAAGGAGAGAGAGATTAAATGCCTTTTCCAGGTCACAGTCAATGGCCAGGCTAAAAAGGCAAACCCAGACAGTCTAGGACTAGAACCCTCTCTGCTTCATATCGCTACTGCCTTTCAAACCAAACAAGACACGTTCTTATATTAAAATATGACAACAATCACAGCATAATGTGTTCCTGTGGTCTGTAAGAGTCAGTGATTGTGATCCATTCCTCCCCTGATCCCCAAAGTTTGGCTAGATTCTGTCGCAGAGCAGAAACTCAGGAAGTGTTGGCTGAGTAAAGGAAGGAGTAGCTGTCCAGACTCTTGGTAGTGATACCACAGTGTCTGTTCTGAGCTAAGACAGAGAATGCACCTGATTCCACACACATCTAAGTGAGTCTCAGGGAACACAGCCCCACCCAAGAAGCTGTCTCACAAAAAGAAACGGGGCTGAGAGGATTTCATACTTACCAATTTTGAGGACAGCAAAGACTAAGTCGCCAGTATGCCCTACCTGAGGCCAGGGTCATCTACCACATCTGAGTGAAAACAAAGATGTCAGTATCCCTGGGCCCAACCGTTTCCAGTTCTAGGAGATTTTTTCAAACATTGAGCCCCAGATCTCCATACTCGGGTTAAAGGTGCCTTTTATAATGAAAGAAACATTACAAATTCTCTTACCAATGCTGCCAACACTCTTTTATTCAAACTCGACTTAATTCTACAGCAGGTAGGGCAAGAATAGAGTAAGAAAAAACCCAGTCTTTCATGGAGGCAAAGTGGCACATTGGTTTGTTGGTTTCAAACCTGAATGGACAATAGAATATTCTCAGGAGATTTTTTAAGCTTTCATCAACTACTTTGAATAATGACAAATCACATGAGCCCTCCCGCAGATAACAATAATAAAACTTGATAAAATAATTTAAACAGAACACTATTTAAAAATTCAGGGAAGGATCCAAAAGAAGACGGAACTAGAGAGACATTTGCTTTCAATGAGTTGCACTGGAAAGACTCAATTTTGAATTTGTAGCTTTGTGATCTGGGGTTGTTCTTCCATCCAGTGCATGGCATAGAAAGGGAGAGTGGAAACTGAAAGCTTACCAAATAGAAGTGCTAGAGGTCAGAGTTCAAGATCAGAGAGTTTGTAGAGGATAAATCTTGGAAGCAAACCATTGCTGACAACTAGATTACATAAGCATGAGGGAGACCCAGGCAGCATGGCAAAGAAACAGGAGAGAGAAGAAACAAATGCGCTCATGAAAGAAAGAGCTACTCAGGGGACAACCTATGAACTTTATATTTTTTCAAACAAGTGCAGGTCCCAATCAGACACAGCTCAGGAGGCAATCAGAAGAAAGATGAAGATTCACGGGTTTGAAGTATCAGAAGTCAAAACCCAAGGCCAGCAAACTGAAAATTGCAGAGAGGGGGAATTCCTACAAGAAATGAAACCATAATGTAATCCCCATGGCTGTTAAAATCATTAACTGAACAACACATTACACAGGCACAGAGGAGACCAAAGGTGTCAGCTAAATGATAGCATTTTGTCGTTGCTGTTTATCCCTCAGTCGTGTCTGACTCTTGGTGACCCCAGGAACTGCAGCACACCAGGCTTCCCTGTCCTTCACTATCTCCTGGAGCTTGCTCAAACTCATGTCCATTGAGTTGATGATGCCATCCAACCATCTCATCCTCTGTCGTCCCCTTCTCCTCCTTTCCTCAGTCTTTCCCAGCATCAGGGTATTTTCCAATGAGTCAGCTCTTTGTATCAGGTGGACAGAGTATTGGAGCTTCAGCATCAGTCCTTCCAATGCATATTCATGGTTGATTTCCTTTAGGATTGGCTGGTATGATCTCCTTCCAGTCCAAGGGACTCTCAAGAGTCTTCTCCAGCAGCACAGTTTGAAAGCATCAATTTTTCAGCACACAGCCTTCCAACTCTCACATCCATACATGACTACTAGAAAAACCATAACTTTGACTAGATGGACCTTTGATGGCAAAGTGATGACTGATTTTTAATACACTGTGTAGGTTTGTCATTGCTTTACTTCCAATGAGCAAGCATCTTTTAATTTCATGTTGTAGTCACAAACCACAGTGATTTTGGAGCCTAAGAAAATACAATCTGTCACCGTTTCCATTTTTTCCCCATCTGTTTGCCATGAAAGATGCTATGATCTTAGCTTTCTGAATGCTGAGTTTGAAGCCAGCTTTTTCACTCTCCTCTTTCACTTTCATCAAGAGGCTTTTTAGTTCCTCTTCACTTTCTGCCATTAGGGTAGTATCATCTGCATATCTGAGGTTATTGATATTTCTCCCCACAATCTTGATTCTAGCTTGCAATTCATCCAGCCAGGCATTTCTCATGATGTATTCTGCATAGAAGTTAAATAAGCAGGGTGACAAAATACAGCTTTGATGTACTCCTTTCACAATTTGGAACCAGTCCATTGTTCCACATCCAGTACTGACTTGCTTCTTGACCTGCATACAGGTTTCTCAGGAGAAAGGATCAATATAAATTAATCTGAGGTATATAGAGGAAAAAGTTTGAAGAAAATGAAAAGACCTTCACAGATTTGTGAGACAATAGTAGTTTGGGGCCCAACATACATGTTATTTGAATCTTAGAATGGTGAAAGAAAAATAAAGGAAAAAAGAAAATATTCAAAAGTAATAATGGCTCCCCGAAGTCTCAATTTTGGTTGAAAATATTAACTTACAGATGCAAAAACTCATGAAGCCAAATATAATAGAACTAAAGAAAACTCTTCTAGACATAAGCTTATTCAAAGTTATGAAAGCCAAAGAAAGAAAATTTTAAAAGCAGTCAGCAAAATTGTCAGCAGTCCATTCTGTGGAAAAAGAGTAAGAATAATGACTGATTTTTTATCATAAACAATGGAAGCCAAAGGAAATAGGAACAAAATAACTCAAGTGTCAAAAGAGGGAAAGAACCGCCAATCAAGGATATTGCATCCAGAATATCACTATTCTTTGAAACTCAAGGCAAAATAAAGACATTTTTGGAAAGCAAAACCTGATAATTTGTCATCCACAGACCTGCACTGCAAAAAGCACTAAAGGAAGATACTTAAGCGAAAAAATAGATATCTCTGAAAATAGTAGGTATTTAAATAAATATAAAACACTATATTTAAAATTTTATCCTTTTAAAATTACATGACTTCATTAAAAATATATTATATTTTAAAAATAAGATATTTTATAAGTTTTAATAGTACAAAAATGGATTTATAGCATCCAGTGAATATATACAACAAAAATAGCATTAAGAACAGGTTAGCAAAATGAAATTTGCTATTTCAAATTAAAGTAAATCAATAAAAACAATAAGAATGTATTATGTTAAAGGTGGATATTGTAACCCTAAGGTCCCTAAAAACAAATATACATAGATAAAGACCTATACGTGAATTTAGATGAAATACTGAAATACTTTATTAATTCAAAAGAGGGAAAGAAAGAACAGAGTAACAATAGCAAGATGAGGTGAATATAAAAAATAGAACAATTACAGACCTCAATACAACTATGTCAATAATTATATTAAGTGTAAAAAGAATATGCACTCCAATCAAAAGGCAGAAAGCTTAAGGCAGGATTAAAAGCAAGAACCAAGTATATGCTGTCTACAATAGACACACTTTCCATTCAAATACAAAAGAGACGAAAAAAGATGCAAAATGTAAGCATGAAAAACCTGAAGTGCTTCTAATAACATGAGTCAAAATAGACATCGAAACAAGTATTACACAAGGCAAAGGAACTCTCCATTATTCTAAAATGATCAATATAATCAGAAAGAAGTGACACAAGTGTGTATGTGTCTAAAAACAGATTTTCAAGATATATGCATGAAAATCTGATAGAATTAAAAGCAGAAACAGATAAGGCCACAGCCATAGTAAAAGACTCCAACACAACTTTCCCAGGAACTAATAGACCAATTTAAGCAAGAAATCCATAAAAATAAATATCTAAAGAACATTATCAGTTACTTTGGCATTTATAGAACATTTCACTGAACAACTGCAAAATACACACTCTTTTCAAGTACAAATAGATACCTACCGAGTAGACTGCATACTGTATCATATAAAAATTTCAATAGAAGTGAAATCGTACAGAGTACATACTCTGACCACAAAGGAAATAAATTTGAAATTTTACCTGAATTCAGGCAATAGCAAAAACCTTACACTTTGGGAAGAATATTCTCTCCCAACTTTCTAGTAAGCACTGAATGGGGGCAATAAAAATAATTTTATTTTAAAAGTAACTGTCCTAATTCTACTCTGATACCACATGGTCATCCATTCCCCCACTTTGAGTTATGATCAAAAATGCCACTCTAACAGGAGTTAGCAAGAAAATGAAATGCATCCGCTTATGTAACAGAAAACCACAGCATAAGGATGCAGTCTCTTGCCCTCAGTCTCCTAGGCTCTGATTTCCTCTGGGTGGCTCCCTCTCAGCAATGTCTCCTGGTGGCAAGAGGCCACCTTAGCTTCACAGCAGAAACAGAGCTTCTGTTTCCCAAGATGCACCTCAAGGGTCCTTCAGCATCATTGTCACTACCTAAGTGTAGGTCAGGCACTCTATCTATGGACAGAGGTTCCTGACATTGTACAGGAGACAGGGCTCAAGACCATCCCCATGGAAAAGAAATGCAAAAAAGCAAAATGGCTGTCTGGGGAGGCCTTACAAATAGCTGTGAAAAGAAGAGAAGTGAAAAGCAAAGGAGAAAAGGAAAGATATAAGCATCTGAATGCGGAATTCCAAAGAATAGCAAGGAGAGATAAGAAAGTCTTCTTCAGCGATCAATGCAAAGAAATAGAGGAAAAAAACAGAATGGGAAAGACTAGAGATCTCTTCAAGAAACTTAGAGATACCAAGGGACCATTTCATGCAAAGATGGACTTGATAAAGGACAGAAATCGTATGGACCTAACAGAAGCAGAAGATATTAAGAAGAGGTGACAAGAATACACAGAAGAATTGTACAAAAAAGATCTTCACAACCAAGATAATCATGAAGTGTGATCACTCAACTAGAGCCAGACATCCTGGAATGTGAAGTCAAGTGGGCCTTAGAAAGCATCACTACAAACAAAGCTAGTGGAGGTGATGGAATTCCAGTGGAGCTGTTTCAAATCCTGGGAGATGATGCTGTGAAAGTGCTGCACTCAATATGCCAGCAAATCTGGAAAACTCAGCAGTGGCCACAGGACTGGAAAAGGTCAGTTTTCATTCCAATCCCAAAGAAAGGCAATGCCAAAGAATGCTCAAACTACTGCACAATTGAATTCATCTCACACGCTAGTAAAGTAATGCTCAAAATTCTCCAAGCCAGACTTCAGCAGTATGTGAACCATGAACTTCCAGATGTTCAAGCTGGTTTTAGAAAAGGCAGAGGAACTAGAGATCAAATTACCAACATCTGCTGGATCATGGAAAAGGCAAGAGAGTTCCAGAAAAATATCTATTTCTGCTTTATTGACTATGCCAAAGACTTTGACTCTGTGGATCACAATAAACTGTGGAAAATTCTGAAAGAGATGGGAATACCAGACCACCTGACCTGCCTCTTGAGAAACCTATATGCAGGTCAGGAAGCAAGTTAGAACTGGACGTGGAACAACAGACTGGTTCCAAATAGGAAAAGGAGTATGTCAAGGCTGTATATTGTCATCCTGCTGATTTAACTTATATGCAGAGTACATCATGCAAAATGCTGGGCTGGAAGAAGCACAAGCTGGAATCAAGATTGCCAGGAGAAATATCAACAACCTCAGATATGCAGGTAACACCACCCTTATGGCAGAAAGTGAAGAGGAACTAAAAAGCCTCTTGATGAAAGTGAAAGAGATGAGTGAAAAGGTTGGTTTAAAGCTCAACATTCAGAAAACGAAGATCATGGCATCTGGTCCCATCACTTCATGGGAAATAGATGGGGAACAGTGGAAACAGTGCCTGACTTTATTTTGGGGGGTTTCAAAATCACTGCAGATGGCGACTGCAGCCATGAAATTAAAAGACGCTTACTCCTTGGAAGAAAAGTTATGACCAACCTAGATAGCATATTCAAAAGCAGAGATATTACTTTGCCAACAAAGGTCCATCTAGTTAAGGCTATGGTTTTTCCTGTGGTCATGTATGGATGTGAGAGCTGGACTGTGAAGAAAGCTAAGCACTGAAGAATTGATGCTTTTGAACTGTGGTGTTGGAGAAGACTCTTGAGAGTCCGTTGGACTGCAAGGAGATCCAACCAGTCCATTCTAGAGGAGATCAGTCCTGGGCGTTCTTTGAAAGGAATGATGCTGAAGCTGAAACTCCAGTACTTTGGCCACCTCATGCAAAGAGTTGACTCATTGGAAAAGACCCTGATGCTGGGAGGGATTGAGGTTACAAGGAGAAGGGGACGACTGAGGATGAGATGGCTGGATGGCATCACTGACTCGATGGACATGAGTTTGAGTGAACTTCAGGAGTTGGTGATGGACAGGGAGGCCTGGCGTGCTGCGATTCATCGGCGCGAAGAGTCAGACATGACTGAGCAACTGAACTGACTGAAGGGTAGGTCATATAAACACCCCACATGTGGGTTAAACCACCCACTCCACTCACGTTCAGGCTTCATATAGTGTGTTTGTGGTTTCTCAAAGGGAACCTGAGGTTGAGAAGAGGGAATGAGTGTCAGGCAGGCAGTGACAGCAGACACGCCCCTCCCCCATCCGCTGGGCTTAAAGATGGCTGTGCAGGTGGCAGGGAGCAGAGTGTGAGGTCGTGAGGGAGATGAAGCTCCCCCCCGGCAGGACTTACTGCACACTCTAGCTCAAGCCCTCCTGGCCTTCCATGCTGCGGTTGCCTCCAGATGGAGGACTGTGAGTGAACGTGCGTGCAAGTGGACACACACACATACACACCCCTTATCGGTATTTTCCTTTTTTTCACAACACATATACAAATTATTTCTGTGTAAATACTTTCTTAAAGACCACAAGTGTATAAAACAGAAATATTTAGGGGTTGGGCTTTTTCTTATAGTAATATAAAGTAACAGAGTAGGAGAATACTTATCTTTAAGATCATAAATGTGTCAACTACAAATTGGCACTTACCAAGAGCATCGCCAACAACTGATCAGCAAAGGCCTTTGCCATCTGTCTCTATGGAGACTGAACCCCATGCTGCTATAACTGCTGACCTTCAACACCCCTGAGGGAGTTCAGGCTGGAGTGAGGCACTCTGTTCCAGAAAATCTGGTGGGACAGGTCTCTAGATGGTTGGGTGTTTTTAGGAACAGATTTTATGATCTCAATCCTTGCATCTCTTCATACCTACAGAATCACTAAATCCCTTCATGGTGACATCAGATCCTCATGACTAACAAAAAACTTTTTGTAAAAGGAGTGCTTCATGGTATTGAACTTCCCCTTCACCAAAACCTTATATATTACTTTCCCCCACTGCCACTTTGGAGCAGTCAGTCTCTCAGAGCTATTTGAGATGCTGCCTCCCGGGCTGCAGTCCTCATTTTTCCCCATATAAAACATAACTCCAAACTCTCACGTTGTACATCTTTTTTTAATTGGCAAATGGAAATATACATTTGGAATACCACTGGTGTTCCTGCTGAGAGAGTAATAGGCAGGAAGACTCAGTTCAGTTCAGTCGCTCAGTCATGTCTGACTCTACACGACCCCATAAACCACAGCACGCCAGGCCTCCCTGTCCATCACCAACTCCAGAGTTCACACAGATTCATGTCCATCGAGTCAGTGATGCCATCCAGCCATCTCATCCTCTGTCATCCCCTTCTCCTCCTGCCCCCAATCCCACCGAGCATCAGGGTCTTTTCCAATGAGTCAACTCTTCGCATGAGGTGGCCAAAGTATTGGAGTTTCAGCTTCAGCATCATTCCTTCCAAAGAAATCCCAGGGTTGATCTCCTTCAGAATGGACTGGTTGGATCTCCTTGCAGTCCAACAGACTCTCAAGAGTCTTCTCCAACACCACAGTTCAAAAGCATCAATTCTTCGGCACTCAGCCTTCTTTACAGTCCAATTCTCACACCCATACATGACCACAGGAGAAACCATAGCCTTGACTAGACGGACCTTAGTCAGCAAAGTAATATCTCTGCTTTTGAATATGCTATCTAGGTTGGTCATAACTTTTCTTCCAAGGGGTAAGCGTCTTTTAATTTCATGGCTGCAGTCACCATCTGCAGTGATTTTGGAGCCCCTCCAAATAAAGTCTGACACTGTTTCCACTGTTTCCCCATCTATTTCCCATGAAGTGATGGGATCAGATGCCATGATCTTCATTTTCTGAATGTTGAGCTTTAAGCCAACTTTTTCACTTTCCTCTTTCACTTTCATCAAGAGGCTTTTTAGTTCCTCTTAACTTTCTGCCGTAAGGGTGGTGTTACCTGCATATCTGGGGTGATTGATATTTCTCCCACCAGTCTTGATTCCAGCTTGTGTTTCTTCCAGTCCAGCGTTTCTCATGATGTACTCTGCATAGAAGTTAAATAAGCAGGGTGACAACATACAGCCTTGACATACTCCTTTTCCTATTTGGAACCAGTCTGTTGTTCCATGTCCAGTTCTAACTGTTACTTCCTGANGTGGTGTCATCTGCATATCTGAGGTTATTGATATTTCTCCCAGCAATCTTGATTCCAGCTTGTGTTTCTTCCAGTCCAGCGTTTCTCATGATGTACTCTGCATAGAAGTTAAATAAGCAGGGTGACAACATACAGCCTTGACATACTCCTTTTCCTATTTGGAACCAGTCTGTTGTTCCATGTCCAGTTCTAACTCTTGCTTCCTGACCTGCATACAAATTTCTCAAGAGGCAGGTCAGGTGGTCTGGTATTCCCATCTCTTTCAGAATTTTCCACGGTTTATTGTGATCCACACAGTCAAAGGCTTTGGCATAGTCAATGAAGGAGAAATAGATGTTTTTCTGGAACTCTCTTGCTTTTTCCATGGTCCAACGGCTCCTCTAACCATGGAATTTTCCAGACAAAAATACTGGAGTGGCTCACCATCTCCTGCTCCAGGGGATCTTCCTAACCCAGGCTGAACTCACATCTCTCACGTCTCCTGCGTTTGCAGGCAGATTCTTTACCACTGTGTCATCTGGGAAGCTCATCTATCATATAACATTTGTTCAATGTTGGTTGAGTGAATGACCAACCTGAAATTTAAAACAAAACCTCCAGATCATGCCATCTGAGCAAACTCTTATATTTTAAAATCAATAGTAACAACAAGGAGAATATAACCATCTCCTTTACCTTTTAAAATTGAATGTTGAACCGAATAAATTGTGTTTCTGCCACTCTACTACCAACACACATACACACACAACAAAAAATCATTCTTTGAAAATGCACCTACTTCCGATAATCTACATTTTTCACTTTTCCAACTCCCTTTTGATTAGAGATCTTATTGAAAATGATATTTGCTATCTATAAAGTACACTTTGATTGTGTTTAACCCAATAATAAAATTCTATATAAATAAGAAAAGACCTAAAATCATCCACAAGGAGAATGAGAACTAATGTTGTAGAAATTAATTTCCATGGTCATTTTAGAGATCTGAGATCCTGTAATGAAACAGTACTCCTTAGGTTTAGCTTTATATACTATAAGTCTGAATAAATAGCTTTATGTGATGAATAAAAAACATAGCAGGGATTTTAGACTGGCCTCATCTGATAGGCACTTGACTGTCAATAACAAACAAGTTTTAAAGGAAAGATGGAGAGTTAACAAATCATCAATTTTCTTTCTGAAACCCATTTCTAAGCATTTATAATTCATCTCTTGAGACTTTAGTATAGATTACATGAGGTAGAGTTTGCTAGTACTTCACAGAGTGACAATTCCAAGCACTATAAAATTCTCCTTAGAGAGCAATTACTCTAAATGGATGGGCCAGTGAAAAGAGTAGTTACTGCATCATTGCTTTCATAACCAATCACTAAAATCACCAGGCAAATGTCTTCATTTCTACCATGTACCATTTTCCCTGTATGTGTTTATGGTGGTTTCTCTTAAGAAAAAGAAAGAGAAACATTCCCAGGTTTTATAACTAGTCAGTATCAATAAAAGCAGTAGAGCCTGACTACGGAAAAATCCCTCACAGGCAATACCAATTTATGAGTAAATTTATGAACAAAGGGCTTCCCTAGTGGTCCAGTGGTAAAAAATCTCCCTGCCAATGCAGGAGACTTGGGTTCAATCCCTGGGTGGGGAAGATCCATCCCCTGGAGAAGGAAGTGGACACCCACTCCAGTATTCTTGCCTGGGAAGTGCCATGGACAGAGGAGCCAGGCAGGCTACAGTTCATGGAGTCACAAAAGAGTTGGACACAACTTAGCAACTAAACAACAATGAAAAGAAGTACATTTTTAACTAACTATCAAAGAGTTCACTGTCCCCCTCTCCCAGGTATCCTACCCTTCCATCCTCCAATCCCTTAACAGCCTTTGAGCCCGGGGATGGCTCATATATTGTATATCTTTAGGAAGGCTCCATTTGTGATTGGGGTGGGGGGCCGGAAATTAGAGATACCAAGGGAACATTCATGCAAAGATGGGCTCAATAAAGGACAGAAATGTTATGGACCTAACAGAAGCAGAATATATTAAGAAGTGGCAAGAATACACAGAGAACTATACAAAAAAGATCTTCAGATCTTCATGACCCAGATAATCACAATGGTATGATTACTCACCTAGAGTCAGACATTCTGGAATGCAAAGTCGAGTGGGCCTTAGGAAGCATCACTACGAACAAAGCAAGCAGAAGTAATGGAATTCCACTTGAGCTATTTTGAATCCTAAAAGATGATGTTGTGAAAGTGCTGCACTCAAAATACCAGGAAATTTGGAAAACAGCAGTGGCCACAAGGACTCGAAAAAGTCAGCTTTCATTCCAATACCAAAGAAAGGCAATGCCAAAGAATGCTCAAACTACCACACAATTGCACTCATCTCACATGCTAGTAAAGTAATGCTCAAAATTCTGCAAGCCAGGCTTCAACAGCACGTGAACTGGGAACTTTCAGATGTTCAGGCTGGTTTTAGAAAAGGCAGAGGAACCAGAGATCAAATTTCCAACATCTGTTGGATTATCGAAAAAGGAGAGTTCCAGAAAAACATCTATTTCTGCTTTATTTACTATGCCAAAGCCTTTGACTATGTGGATCATCACAAACTGGAAAGTTCTTAAAGAGATGGGCATACCAGACCACCTGACCTGCCTCTTGAGAAATCTGTATGCAGGTCAGGAAGCAACAGTTAGAACTGGACATGGAACAATAGACTGGTTCCATATAGGGAAAGGAGTACAGAAGGGCTGTGTATGGTCACCCTGCTTATTTAACTTATAGGCAGAGTACATCATGAGAAACACTGGGCTGGGGGAAGCACAAGCTAGAATCAAGATTGCCAGGAGAAATATCAATCACCTCAGATATGCAGATGACACCACCCTTATGGCAGAGAGTGAAGAAGGACTAAAGAGCCTCTTGATGAAAGTGAAAGAGGAGAGTGAAAAATTTGGCTTCAAGCTCAACATTCAGAAAATTAAGATCATGGCATCTGGTCCCATCACTTCATGGCTAATAGATGGGGAAACAGTGGCTGACTTTAATTTTTTGGGCTCCCAAATCATTGCAGATGTTGACTGAGCCATGAAATTAAAAGACACTTACTCCTTAGAAGAAAAGCTATGACTAACTTAGCATATTAAAAAGCAGAGACATTACTTTGCCAACAAAGGTCCATCTAGTGAAGGCTATGATTTTTTCCAGTAGTCATGTATGGATGTGAGAGTTGGACTGTGAAGAAGGCTGAGCGCCAAAGAACTGATGCTTTTGAACTGTGCTGTTGGAGAAGACTCTTGAGGGTCTCTTGGACTGCAAGAAGATCCAACCAGTCCATCCTAAAGGAAATCAGTCCTGGATATTCATTGGAAGGACTGATGTTGAAGCTGGAACTCCAATCCTATGGCCACCTGATGCAAAGAAGTGATTCACTGGAAAAGACCCTGATGCTAGGAAAGATTGAAGGTGGGAGGAGAAGGGGATTACAGAGGATGAGATGGTTGGATGGCATCACCGACTCAATGGACATGAGTTTGAGTAAACTCCAGGAACTGGTGATGGACAAGGAGGACTGGTGTCTTGCAGTCTATGGGGTCGCAGAGTCAGTAACTACTGAGTGATTTAACTGAACTGAGGCAGGGATGATGACACATGTATACCTATGGCAAATTTATATTGATGGATGGCAAAAACCAGCACAATATTGTAAAGTAATTATCCTCCAATTAAAATAAATAAATTCAGTTTTTAAAAGAGAAGACTCCACTTGTGATATTGCAGCAGTTCTGATGTGGGTTACAGGTTTTGTGATCCTGGCTGGGCCAGGAAGCAGCTTGAACTCCTGGAGTGTCCAGCCCCAGAATTTGAGGTGAACAGAGGAGGTGCTTCATGTAAGGAAGGAAATGGACTGGGACAAGAGAGATAATATCACTGTGGGTAAAGGGCCTGGTATTAGAAAAACATGTCTCTCTGACTTGTTTCTATTTCCACATTTTTGGCAGAGACAAAGATATAAGAAACATTTCACTTTCCTCTTGACTCTGAGTTTGGAAAAGTAACAGCAAAAACAAAGAGAAATAGCAACTTGTGTTCAGCTCTGGGGAGAAATAGGGGTGTCAGGGCCTGGTGACTTGAGGAGCCCTGCACATTGCATCATGGGGGCCAGGGCCAACAGACCACCCTCATGAGGGACTGCTGGTGGTGATGCCTGATCTGATTTTGAAAAAGAAACCAGAAATCAAAAATTTTAAAACTGTGAATTCTCCCGTCAACTTACTTAAAAAATTATGAACACTCTGCAAATGGACAGTGAGTGAGTCAAATGCACATATATTTGGACTGGATCCTGCACTTAGACTGCAGGTTTGCAGCCTCTGCGAGGGCAACAATTCTGTCTCCATCTGCAGTGAGGTAAGGGTCCAATAACAGAATCAGAAGAGCAACACTGTCTCCTTCCTTCTCCACTAACCAATAGCCCTAGGCATAATATTTTGAACAAGAACACTCGAGACCACAGGCCTGGACTTAGAATAGAAGGAAAAAAACCTCAGACTTTTTACATGGAAATATATCAAAGTCTAACAGAAGTAATCTCTAGTTTTTGATTTATAAATGTGTATCTCATTGCGTATATGTCAAATATGGCCCACACTACTTTTAGAGTGCTGAAATTTGTCACAGAGAAATTGTCAATGTGGTGGGATAATTTCCCTCCCTTCCTCTGTTAGGTCAAGTGTTAATCTCATAATGAAATACCCATGTTTATATGTTAAATTCCTGTTGCAGAAAAACAAAAGTATAAAACACAGATTAATTTAACCCCAGTGTAAAATTAAAAAACAAATTGATCTGGTACTAGTGTTTAGTTATTTCCAGTTACAATAAGAGATTTTAAAACAGATAACCCCCAAAAACTACTTGAAAGCTATCAGACACCAAGTCAATTTTCAATCACAGAGCATTAATTGGTTTGTGTGTGTGCATACTAAGTCGCTTCAGTCATGTCCGACTCTTCGTGACCCCATGGACTGTAACCTGCCAGGTTCCTCTGTTCATGGGATTCTCCAGGCAAGAATACTGGAGTGGGTTATTCATTGGTTAGCTGTTAGAAATTCACTAGTGAGGTGATTATAAATCCAATAATCTCTTAGGCTATTTCTTTCTGAAAAACTGAACTATTCAACTTACCGAACCATGTGTATCCAACACTATGCTAAATACTCTTTTCATCTCTATTTTCTTAACACTTTCCTCTTGCCTATTTTCCAAGGCTTCTGTGGACATGTCAGAGCTTCGTGATTCACTGTCAGCTTTCCTTGTTTGGATTTATTTTCCTCTTACTTCTAAGGGGGCCTGGTGACATGGGGGAGATGGTGGACAAGGAAGCAGGCATGCTTCTTACTTTAGTTCACCCAGCTTCACAGGGCTAACAAATTTCCAGTGTGGCTTCCTACACACCAGCTCCACCTGACTGCATCTTACCTGGTGTGTGACCTTCAGTTAAAAATTCCAGCAGCGTGCAACTTGTCTTTGGCAAATGAATTGTAAGTATGCCAGCTGCCAGATGTCTTCATTTTTAAAACACCTTCAAAACTGCTTCTGGCACAGTTCCATAAACAAAACAGGCTAAGCTGTAACTCTAGTTTCCATGCTGTGAGCAAAAGAAGAGGGGGTGAGGGAAGCAGATGGAGGCAAGAAAAAATGTATTGCCTTCACATCTTGAAAAAGAGATAACTGAAAGTGAAACAGAACTCAGCTACCCTTATCAGTAAACGTTTGGATGAAGAGTTATCTGCGACCTGCGATATGTTCAGTATGCACATGAATAGTCACTTTAAACAATATAGTCATTTGAAATACTGTGATTTTTATAAGTCTAACAAAATAATGATGAAACACTTTCCTAAAAAAAGAGGATTTCTGGCTCCTAAGATAATAGACAGATATAAGCCTAGGGAAACCTATAAAAAATCAAATAACCTTCCACAATGCAAAATTTTCTTGCTGTCCAAAGTAGGATTTTGAAGTGGGAGAGTCAAAAAGAAGATTCCAGACATGGATGATGGCCCTCAATTCCTGTCCTGTCAAAAGTCTTGTTCAGAACTTTTTAATGGATTAAATAATTAAGCTACACTCTATAAGGGGACAAATTAAAGAATAAGGCAGTTTGCATACATTTAGAATGACTGACATTCCTAAAGGGGCTTCCCTGGTGGCTGAGACTGTAAAGAATCTGCCTGCAACGCAGGAGACCTTGGTTTGACCTCTGGATCAGGAATATCCCTGGAGAAAGAAATGGCATTCCTAAAATTCTGTAATATCCACGTTACTCTGGAAGTAATTGAAGCCCAAAGAATGGATAAAATTTAGATGTGTTTTAGTCAGAATTATTGGGAAAGTATGACACTGAATTTGAACTTAAGAATATAACAGACATTCACACTTGAGCTAAGAGGAAGGTCACAATATGGCAATTAGGATCAAGTCAAATTAGTTCAGTATGAATTACTTATTAATAATTATTTAGTTATTATTAAATTATTTTAATCAGTATCTTTCAATTGCTCTCAAGATATAAATGGAGACATCCTATGTCTCCATGTCCATGTTTTAAACCCATAGTTAGTACACCACGCGCAGTGTTACTCCTAAGTTAATGCCAGAATGATACTGGATGCCTTCTAGCCTTTGGGTCAGTCACCAGTGCGCTCATCCTGCACTTTCTCTATGGTTTATTACACAGTAGGCCTTTTTTATGCCTGAAGCCTAACTTCTCAAATAGATCCTATTTTTATTCCATTTGTTCTGTCTGGTACACTATTGATTTGTGGGTAAACAGGCATTATAATGGATAATATGAAATGTGGCTTCCAAGTAACATAAATTGGATTTTAAAAGAAATGAGGACCTTAATTTAAACAGCCCTGGAGTAGAATAGAGGGATACATTCTCTGAGACTTTTAGTGATCTTCATTCTTAGCAGAATATATGCACATAGAGCTATGTATGAATATATATGGTGGTGATTTAGATGCTAAGTTGTGTCCAACTCTTGCGACCCCATGGACTATAGCCCACCAGGCTCCTCTGGGATTTTCCAGGCAAGAACATTGGAGTGGGTTGCCATTTCCTCCTCCAGGGGATCTTCCCAACCCAGGGATCGAACTCAAGTTCCTGCATTGCATGCAAGTGGATTCTTTACCTCTGAGCCACCAGGGAAGCAATGAACACACCTAGAGAAAAGTAATAGTAATAGGTAAGGAAGGAATAATAAAAATATTTAAAAATGACAAAGAAAATGAACTTAAGATTAAATGTATTATACCCTAACAATTTGAAAACCATGAAGTATTAAAATTTCAACTCCTGAAAGTTTTTCCCCAAACTGAGAAAAACTGGCTTCTTGAAACTGGTATGCTTTTTGTTTTTTTTAAATAATTAATCCTGATTTTAGTTTGACTCCCAGTTTCCTAGAAGGGCTTGAGTACTTCACCCTGAAACCTCACAAAAATTGCTCCAGGATGTCTGACCTGAGCTTCATGTATACTGCTGTAAGTGATGTGGCAGAAGGAGAACCTTGGCAGCAGCTGGGAGAAAAAAAAAGACACCCAGAAATTTAATTGAAGTTAATTATTGTACTTACAGATTTTTTTCCCCAGACCTGATTCTTGATGTTCAATAAAGAAGAAAAGCTCTCAATACAACTTCAACATGACAGTGCCAGCATTACATCTAAGCGTGTTCTTAGGGGCCTGGAGAGTGGGGAGACTTGTAGCTGTTCATGTCATTATGGCAAACTAATGTTTGGAGGTCTGGAGATAGTGAGAGTATCTCTTCATCTATGCCTTGTGATGGAAAATGGATCAAGAATGATCTCATGTGAAAATATATGGTTTCCAAATACCCAGCTAGCCCACTTGAGTTATTCTCCCATATTTTAGGGGTACTCTGGGTTTGGGAAGGCTTCCCTGGTGGCTCAGACGGTAAGGCATCTGCCTACAATGTGGGAGACCCGGGTTCAGTCCCTGGGTTGGGAACATCTCCTGGAGAAGGAAATGGCAACCCACTCCAGTATTCTTGCCTGGAAAATTCCATGGACAGAGAAGCCTCGTAGTCTACAGTCCATGGGGTCGCAAAGAGTCGGACATGACTGAGCGACTTCACTTTCACTTTCACTGGGTTTGGGATACTGGTCATATGATTAGTAGATAATCAATGCTGACCTTAGGAACCCTCATCAGACTTTTTTCTTTCAGGTTTATATAATTAAGTCTGATGATCCGATTTAGGGAGGCAGTACTTAACTGCATACCAGCTGTTGGATCTGTCCTCTCTGAGCCTGTTTCTTCATCTAGAGAAGATAATCATAAATGCTTCATATGACTGCTATGTGACTCCATAAAAATGTTATCAGTACCTTACAGAGTATAGAATAGGTGCAGTGATAAGATGTATCCATAGTTATCTGGACTTTTATTTCACTAAACAGAGTCTTTGATAAATTATTGGTTTGACGTGTCTCCAATTACATCACTTGAAAAAGTCTAGGAAATAATATCATTCTGAAATTTACTCTGTCCCCAAAGGCAGAACTGATTGATAGAGTGTCATGGAGCCACATGAGTTAAGCAATGTTGGAATTAGATAGGATTCTCTAGACTCTTGCAACACAAAGTATGGTGTGAGGATTAGCAACAGGGCATAATCTGGAGAGCCTGTGAGAAATGCAGAATCTCAGGCTCCACCTACTACAGAATCATAAACTGCATCTTAACAAGATCTCCTAGTGATGTATGTATGCATTCACAGTTGAGAAGCACTGTTTAGAATTCTGAAAAATTGATTTTTAAAAGTTAAGATATAAGATCTAGATTATTCTGTGGACACAAATCCTAACAGAAGTTAATTTAAAAAATCCTTAAAACCATAAAAAGAAAAGTGTCTCTTAGTGGAGGAAGAAAAGTGAGATTTTAAAATTAAAAGAGGAATCATTGTAGATGTCTGAGGTTTCTGATGAGTTCAGATTTTTAAAACAAATGCATAGAGTATGGAAGGAGGATGTGTCAGGCAAAAGATAGCCATAAATTCTTTTCTAGTCCTCTTTTTAAGAAGTGAAAACTAATACTCTCTCCTTGAATTTGGACTGGAGTTAGTCATTAAGTCTGATTGATCTGTTTTCTAAATATGTGTTAAAGTTTCTTTTTCATTTTTTTGGTCTGATTTTGTTCAGTTTTCATAATTTCTCATCAACTCTAATGAGAAAGACTCTAAAATGGTCTCTCCACTTTCAATCTTGTTCCTGTCATTCTAAACAGAAAATCAGCTTAATACATTTATCATGAGTGAATGGAAATTTATAAATTGAATATGCTGCTTTACGAGCTAGTGACTTCCTATCACTGGAAATGTTGAAATACTGTCAGTATACATCTTCTTGAATTAAAAAAAAAAACATACTTTTAAAGTCTTGCTTGATTTTTTTTTATTACATTGTTAGAGTCTTATTCCTAAATGAATGAAGAGAGCACACTGGAATTGTGCTTAAACTGTGAAAGAATCTACATGAAATTATATATACTGACCAAAATATATCCCTTGACATCCTAGGTGGGAAAAACCAAGAATACATATAGATTGAGCAGGAGAAAATTTTGTAAGTGAAAATACTTATTGACCTTTTTAGATTTGCTATTTTTTTTAATTAATTTTTATTTTTTTAGTTTGTTTTGCTTTACAATACTGTATTCGTTTTTATTGTTTCATTTTGTTATTGTTAATCAAAAAACTACAAAAGGAGGGAAACCAGCATATTCTTGTTCTAATATAGTCTATTTTGTATGTTGTATGTGTGGGTATTTCTCCAAAATTTATCCAAGCACAGACATACACTCAGTGTGCCAATCACTGTACAATTTCACGTCTTGCTTTTATGGCTCTATCATAGTATCTGCTCATAGAGTTAAATGGCTTTGGTAATCATCATCTATTTAATGTTTCATCTATTTGGCATGCCACAGTTTCACCCACCATTCCTCACTGATAGGATTGAAGGCTGTTTACAGTGTTTCTAGTTAAAAAATAAAGTTGATGGGAATATCCTACAGCTTATAGCAAGCAACTTCATTTCCTAAAGGATGTTCTCAAGTTAAATTCCTAGAAGTAGGATGACTGGCCCAAGATGTTTCAGTGTTTAGGTTTGTACCATCAGCTGTATTTTCCCAAGGTCCCCGTCCTGCTCAACAAGCACCCATTGCAAGGAAACCTTAGTATAATTAAGTACTTTTTGAAGAATACATTTTTTGTTAACTTGTTGAACAGGAAATAGTACCTTATGATTGTTTTTATTGTGTTTCTAATTAAAATGAACATTTTCCTCCATTTCTGGTGAGTAATTCCCTTTTTTGTTTGTTTCAATTGCCTGGTGATGTCTTACTACATATATGTGTGTATACCTATTTGCCATACATAAAATATATTGAGATGTTGAGTATTAAAAATCTACAGGTAAAATCATCATTTGATAAAACACCTGCTGACTGACCAGTCAATTGATGACAGCTGCAGAAATCTATGGGACTTCCCAGGTGGTAAAGAATCTGCCTGCCAAACAGGAGACATGGGTTCGATCCTAGGGTGGGGAAGATCCCCTGGAGGAGGAAATGGCAACCTACTCCAGTACTCTTGACTTCTCTCATGGACAGAGAAGCCTGGTAGGCTACAGTCCATGGGGTTGCAAATAGTTAGATGTGACTTAGCAACTAAGCAGCAGCAGCAGCAATCTATGTCTCACACTGTGGGTTCTACAAACCTATAACTAGTAGATGCTTTTCCTCTTTGAAATGACTGAGGTCATGGTAGATCAGGACCGGTTCTGGGAACTAAGGACACCACCCCTGACCCCGCTTTTTAATTTCTATCTATTAATGGAACAAATTTCAAGCCCCTTCTCTCACTCTCCTAACCTAACCCTGGTTTCGCTCCTATTCTCTCCTGCCCTCAACCATACAAGTGGACGTATTTTCTAGAACAGTGTTCCTTAGCTATACTTTTGATAAAGATCTGACATAACAACATAAGAATAGACATAGGAAGGAAAAGAGAGAGCAATACAGTGACTATGATCAAGGAGACGGAGATCTGCGAGGAAAAGGATGTGTCTAATTATCCATCTCTTTTAGCATAGCTAGCTGGTAGTCCTGAACTTGTGTAATAGTTTTTACAGGGCATCTGTTTGCTAGGTAACTTTCCCTCTTAGATCTCGAAATTGGAGTAGATAAGTTCCAAATTCCTTTCCTCTTATATTACATAATATTCTTACAGATGTAATATAAGAGGTTGTGTCCAAAAGAAATGATACTATGTAACATTTCCTAAGCCATACACAAAAATAAACAAAATGGATTAAAGATTTCAATGTACAACCCCAAACCATAAAACTCCTAGAAGAAAGCAGAACACTCTTTGACATAAATTGTAGCAGTATTTTTTTTTTTTTGATTTGTCTCCTAAGGCAAAAGAAATGAGATCAAAAATAAATAAATGGCACCTAATTAAACTTAAAAGCTTTTGCACAGGAAAAGAAATCACTGACAAAATACAAAGACAAGCTACTGAGCGGGAGAAAATATTTGCCAATGATATGACAGATTTGAGGTTAACACCTCATAAAACTCGTTATCAAAAAGCCAAACAACACAATCAAAAAATGGGTAGAAGACCTGGATAGACATTTTCCCAAAGAACACATACAGATGGCTAGCAGGTACATGAAAAGATGCTCTGCATTACTAATTATCAGAGAAATGCAAATCAAAACCACAATGAGACATCACCTCACACCTGTCAGAGTGGCTAACATCAAAAAGTCTACAAATAGCAAATGTTGGCAATGATTTGGAGAAAAGGGAACTCATGTACACTGTTGGCGGGAATGCAAATTCATGCAGCCAGTATGGAAAACAGCATGGAGGTTCCTCAAAACTGAAATCAGAACTACCATATGATTCAGCACTTCCACTCCTGGGTGTTTATCCAGAAAAGAGAGCCAACACCTTTCAAAAAGATACATGCACCCCAATGTTCATAGCAGCACTATTTACAATAGCCAAGATATGGAAGTAACCCATGTCCTTCAACATAAAAATGGATAAAGAATATGGACTATTAATCAGCCATAAAAAATGAAATTCTGCCATTTGCAACAATGTGGGTGGACCTAGAGTGCATTCAGATTAGTGAAATAAGTCAGAGAAAGACAAATACCCTTATCACTTATATGTGAACCTAAAAATTAACACAATGAATCCATAAAATAGAAACAGACTGACAGATATAGAGAACAAACTAGCAGTTACCAGTGGGAAGAGGAAAGGAGGGAGGGGCAAGATAGGGGTATGAGATTAAGAGACACAAACTACCAAGTATAAAATAAGTAAACAAGATAGGGAAATATCACCATTATGTTATAATAACTTTAAATGGAGCATAATTTTTTAAAGTACTGAATCACCATGCTGTACTTCTGAAACTAATATAATACAGTAAATTAATTATACTTCAATAACAAAAACTTGCTATGCAAAAAAGCTATTATACTATGAATTGATAGTATTCTTGCCTGGAGAATCCTATGGACGGAGGAGGCTGGGGGGCTACAGTTCATAGGGTTGTAAAGAGTCAGATATGACTGAAGCAACTTAGCACACATTGATAGAGTCAATTTCTCTTTTTGTTTTCATCGATATATAATTGACATATATCATTATGTTAGTTTCTGATGGCAAAATTTCTAGATGAAACTGAGTTTCAGATTTTGTTGGGTCATCATCAAATTGCCCTCCCAGGAGTATGCATCAATTTGTACTACCGCTACAGTATTAGAAAGCTTTTGATTTGACATGCTTTTTGAATGTTGAGTATTATCATGCATCTTAACCTCTGTGAGTAACATCACTGCTAAAAATTATCCATTGATATTCTTGAAAACTGTGCCAAGGTACGTAAGCATAAGGATGTTCACTGTAGCAACGTTTATACTAGCAAGAAGAAAGAAACAATCTAAGTGATCCCAAACAAAGGCTAAGTTAAATGAATCACAGTGAAGTAATAAGGAGGAATGCAGTGTTGTTAAAAAAACAATGAAATAGTGGTACATATACACAATGGAGTATTACTCAGCATTGAAAAGAATACATTTGAATCAGTTCTAATGAGATGGATGAAACGAGCTTATTATACAGGGTGAAGTAAGCCAGAAAGAAAAACACCAATACAGTATACTAACACATATATATGGAATTTAGAACATGGTAATGATAACCCTGTATGCGAGACAGCAAAAGAGACACAGATGTATAGAACAGACTTTTGGACTCTGAGGGAGAGGGAGAGGGTGGGATGATTTGGGAGAATGGCACTGAAACATGTATACATCATGTAAGAAATGAATCACCAGTCTATGTTCGATACAGGATACAGGATGCTTGGGGCTGGTGCACGGGTATGATCCAGAGAGATGATATAAGATGGGAGGTGGGAGGGGGGTTCAGGATTGGGAACTCATGTACACCCGTGGTGGAATCATGTCAATGTATGGCAAAACCAATACAGTACTGTAAAGTAAAATAAAGTAAAAAAAAAAAATTAAAAAAAAAACAATGAAATAAATCTGTTCATGTCAATATGATGAGTCCTAACATATTATTAAATGAAAAAGATAAGGTTCAGAATTACATATGGCATGATCCTATCTGAGAATAAAAAAGTAAATGGTATGATCTTATCTGAGAATAATAAAAAAAATATATAGGTCTGGAGTATAACAGACTTTTCTTCACAAAGGATAAATAAAACATACTATTAACTACAGTTATCTTTGGGAGTGGTATTGCTTGTTGGGGATGAGATTTGAAAAGGGAGATTTCACTTTGAGTATCTTTTTTAAACCACCTGAGCATTTTTATCAAGTACATGGTTTGCTTTATTTTACAAACACTGTAAATACAATTTTTAAATATAATGATGGCTAAGCTTCTGAGTGCAGAGTTCCAGAACAGCAAGAAGAGATAAGAAAGCCTTCTTAAGTGATCAATGCAAAGAA
>SJXQ01004450.1:44950-131741 GCA_006408695.1 Aepyceros melampus
ACATAATCAACAGTGCCAGAGACCACAGAGAAGTTAAATAAGGTGAAAACTATTCCCTATTGATATGATATTTATAACTGTTTACTTTGTTTATAAAAAAAAAACATAATAGGTATTATTCAGATTTTGAGATGGGCTTTAATTTGTTATAAATAAAGTTCTTGATGACTAAAGAAGGAATTAATGTCATTACTTTTCTCATTCACTATAATTGGAAGACTTAGTTTGGTATTCCCTGTGTTGGTATGTGAGAAATCATGTAATTCCAAATCCTGACTTCTTTGTGTTATGTATTAAAAGGGTCTCTGCAGAGGCTGAGAAGGGAACATATACATTTCAGAACATTCTAACACTAGGATATGATCCCTTCTTTTTTTATTAACCATTTCAGTCAGGAAATTTGCATTCTAGACCTGAAGATATTATTAACTATTTATGTACAATAGAAAAATCACTTACTCTCTTTGGACATTTTCATTAATGGGTATATTTATAGGATTAAGCTCTTCTACTATGGATGAATTGAGAGAAATCATAGTCTGGAAGATCTAAACCATACTTCTTGATTGATCATCTCTACTGAATTTTTCAGGAAGACACATCCTTTCTTAGCATTTACTTCCCAGTCTTGGTGGGAATGGGCCATTTTGTCAATACCTTTTATACAGTCTACCTCCTAAATGTCTGTTTCACCTTTGCTTTACTTTTCTTCCTGTTCTGTTAGGCAGAGGTCCTTCTTCCTCTGTACTTCCAAAATATACTAGACAAAGCTTTACTATAGCGTTTATTGTAATTTACCCTAATTATAAGATAATGTAGTCCTTGAGGCACAGACTTAATTATGTTGAGTGAGTATCCCACACATAACACATGTCTGACACAAACTCGTGTTAGGTAAACATAGAATTGTTCAGGCAGAGGAGCCAGGCATCTCACGGTGTTTTCTGATCAGTGGGGAGAGAGATGTCTAGCTCAGTTTGCCCAGAACTCTGAATGAAACTGAAAGTCTATGAATCTGCAATTGTGTACAGAGTAGCAGGAGCCCATGTGTCTGGGGACTCCATAAATGGTTTCCAGAGAAGCCTTATAGGGAAGTGCTATTTAGTTAAATGGTGAGGCAGGATCACTGACAATCCTGGAGGGCAGCCAGTCTATACACTTTGAAGCAAAACATATTAAAGCATAACTCTTCTGGGTAGGATATATGGAGAGATGGATGATAACAGAATACCTAAACAACTGCCAGCTGATTGGCTCAAAGGCAGTAGGAGAGGTGCTTTATTAAGTGCCTGCCGCAGCACA
The DNA here is from genome assembly GCA_006408695.1 of Aepyceros melampus. NCBI lineage: Eukaryota > Metazoa > Chordata > Mammalia > Artiodactyla > Bovidae > Aepyceros > Aepyceros melampus. The sequence continues at coordinate 46,253 of SJXQ01004450.1, forward strand.
ATTACAAACAGGGCAGAACCAAACTGCACACAGAGAGCAGTGGTAGCAAGCTGGCTTACCTAGGGAAGGTCTGAATGGCACTGTGGAAAAGCCCACATCCCAAAAGGAGACCTGCCAGCTTATGCAAAGCCAAACGTAGCAGGCACGTAGTGGTATTTTGAGGTCAGTCTTTTCCTGGCAATTCTGTGGGACCTTAGCTGATGGATGGACACATTTTTGTGTGTAGTATTGTGCATTGCTGTGCCAGTATCAAGCTGTTAATAAGTGTCTATGGTCGATGATATATTGATCTGTTTTATAACCCATTATACAAGTGGATAGTAAACTTAAAGGGCTCTTTTAAGATAAACAATAGATACTGAATAGGTATGCCATATAGGATGTAAGCTGTAAAATAGATTAAAAAAAAAGATACTACTTCTAATTCTTGATCCTTTCATCAATTAGAACTTCATTTACCACTACACTAAAATAGCCTGACCTCCTTTCCTCTCAGTAATATTCTTACTTATCTCAGGTTTGCTTTGGTTTTAGTTGGAAATCTAGTTACAAGAATCTAGTTCTTTATTTGTAGATATGGTAGGCTTGGCTTTTACTTATAAGAGGAATTCTTAAGCAAAATACTGTTAATCTTCCTTTGAGATAAAATTTATAATTATGATAATGGAGTTTTCCATAAAAATATTTAAAACATGAATCATAATTATAAAAGTAAAGTCAATCCAGAAATAGGCACAGTCAAATTATTTAATATATCTTGAGCATCTACCATATGCAAAAGACTGTGTAGATGCAGGAAAAATATAAGAATATCCAAAGAATACATGATCTCAATATATAGTAGGGAAGAAAAAGCTGTGGATATAAATAACTCTGGTAAAAGATATAATGGAATCTGTGTGATAAAAGCAATAGCCTTTTTCTAAATAAAATATATTCAACAGTGATTATTTGAAGTAGCATAATTAGGAATTGACCTTCCCTGGTTCAGACAGTGGAGAATCTGCTTGCAATGCAGGAGATGTGGGTTCGATCCTTGGGTTGGGAAGATCCCTGGAGAAGGAAATGGCTACCCAGTCTAGTATTCTTGCCTTGAGAATTCCATAGATGGAGGAGCCTGGCAGCCTACAGTCCATGGAGTCACAAAGTTGGACATGACTGAGTGACTAACACTTTCACTTTCAATTAGGAATTGGGTAATGATTACTATTGAGTAAACTTTTCTAAAGCAATGCACAAGATTTTGTAGTGAAATACAGACAAAATATATGAGACTTATCCTTCAGAGGTGAATTTATCTTACAAGGTCCATTTTCATTGAGTTGAATCCCCATAGAGTAGTCTTGGTGTTCCAGAATCCCAGAAAATGGTGAACAGATGGTTTGGTGGAATCTAAACAAAATTTATTGAATATTACTTAAGCCAGAAATTACACTTAATTTCTTGAGTATTAACTCTGAAACTTGTTTCATATATAAGTATTTAAGAGAAAAAATTAAAGAAAATATCATTTAACAGGAAGTAACTAAGTGAAACTTGTGCTCTGGGTATGAATTGAAAATATTAATAAATACAAAAAGGGATTTAGAGCAGCATACTTTATAGCCATATGGCAGTAGAACAAGGTTTCATCAGGGGATCACTGCTTATCATTACCTCCCATTTTCTTGTATCTCAAACCACACTTTGTGAAGGAAAGTACCACCCAGCACTAATATACTTGCCCTTTGTTGCTAATGATCTGTGGAGTTTCAGCACTAAAAATCAAACGGGGAACATTTTTTTGGTTATTTAAAAAAAACATGGTGACATTTCTACCTCTTCCTCAGAGCTTTTCAGCAGCAGAGAAAGACCATTTCAGACCGAGAGTAACAATTACCATTTCTAATCTTTTGACAGTCCTGCTACAGATAAAATGACTGCCATAGCTCACTTTATGGCTGCAAGGTGGGAGGTTCTCAAACCTGTCTACACTCAAGCTGTGCTACATGAAAACCCAGGATCTTGAAGCAACCTGGAAAATACAGTCAACAAGGCAGATGTTTCTCTATGTGTTATGAAACATCTGAGAGTGTGAAGATATCATCAAATTAAGATAGTTTTTTCCAAGTGCAGATCCCTGCCCTCCCATCTCAAGCATTTTGGGGACTTGCTAAAAATACTGGTTTCTAGGTTTCATCTCATTTTTACTAAATCAGGTGTTTTCAAGACAGAGATAAGGAAACTAGAATTAATCTTCTCTACATGTGTAAGTTGGGGAATGTTCCCATGGAAAGATAAAATAACACAGAAAATAATTGGAAAATTCTAATAGTGTTGACAACAAAGCCTATCAAATATAAACTATATGCTATCACAAGCAGTTAACATTTGAGTGTTGTTCATTTAGAACAATGCTACATTGTTCATTGTTCATAGGGTCATTGTCATAGAAATGACCCCCCTAGTTACGCTGCAGACAAACCAAATTGAGAAGGGCTTCCTGGGAGAGTCATACATGTAAAATACAGCACTGTCAGACTAAAGGAACATGTTAGATGGTTTCCTCACATAAATCACAGTTAATTACTACATCAGAGCCTTGAGTGCTTTGCAGATGAAAAGAAAGTGTAGCAATAATCCAGTACTTTACAGAGCTATCTTTTGAGACAGCCAGGGCTCACCTGCCAGGCTGCATCTCTATCTTCTCAATATCCTACTCCTTATATCCATGCTGGAGCCATCAGCTTCTAGAGGTGACATATGACTATTGCCTGCTGTGAGTCTGTGATTGATTCACAAAGAGATGTGTATAAGAGACAGGAATTTAGAATGATGGTAATGATAAACCTGTACGCAAGACAGCAAAAGAGACACAGTTGTATAGAATGGCCTTTTGGACTCTGTGGGAGAGGGAGAGGGTGGGATGGGTTGGCAGAGTGGCAATGTAACATGTGTGATATCATAAGTGAAACGAATCGCCAATCCGGGTTTGATGCAGGATGCAGGATGCTTGGGACTGATGCACGGGGATAATCCAGAGAGAGGGTGTGGGGCGGGAGGGTGGAGGTGGGGGTCGGGATTGGGAGTTCATGTACACTCATGGCTAATTCATGTCAATGTGTAACAAAACAAATACAGTATTGTAAAGCAAAACAAACTAAAAAATAAAAATTAATTAAAGAAAAAAAAAGATATTATTATGAACAACTATAAGGCAATGAAATAGATAGAAATTGACAGACTCCAAGTTCAATCTTCTAAGACTAAGCAAAGAAGAAATAGAAATTATGAACAATCTAATTACAAGCAGTGAAATTGAAGCTGTGATCAAAAATCTCTCCAAAAAACAAAAGGTTAGGACTAGATGGCTTCACAGGAGAATTCAGAAATTCAAAAAGAAAACATTTAGAGAAGAGCTAATGCCTATCCTTCTAAAAGTCTTTCAGAAAATTGCAGAGTAAGGAACACTTCCAAATTCAATGAGGCCACCATCACCCTGACACCAAATCCAGACAAAGACAACACACAAAAAAAGAAAACTACAGGCCAATATCACTGATGAAGATAGATACAAAACTCCTCAACAAAATTTTAGCAAACAAAAGTCAGCAACACATAAAAAAACTCATAACACCATGATCAAGTTGGGTTTATTCCAGGGATGCAAGGATTCTTCAATATACACAAATCAGTCACTGTGATACACCATATTGACAAATTGAAAGATAAAAACCATATGATCATCTCAACAGATGCAGAAAAAAGCCTTTGACAAAATTCAATATCCTTTTATGATTAAAACTCTTCAAAAAGTGGGCATAGAAGGGACCTACATTAACATAGTAAATGCCATATATGATAAGCCTACAGCAAACATTATTCTCAATGGTGAAAAGCTGAAAGCATCCCCCCTAAAATCAGGAACAAGAAAGGGTATCCACTTTCACCACTATTATTCAACATAGTTCTGGAAGTCCTAGCTACAGCAATCAGAGAATAAAAAGAAATAAACAAAAGAAATCCAGATAGAAAAAGAAGAAGTAAAGCTCTTAATGTTTGCAGATGGCATGCTACTGTATACAGAAAACTCTAAAGAAAGTATCAGAAAATTATTAGAGCTAAATCAGTAAATTTAGCAAAGTTGCAGGATATAAAATCAATACACAGAAATTTCTTGCATTTCTACATACTAACAATGAAAAATCAGAAAAATAAATTAAGGTATCAATACCATTTACCATTGCAACAAAAAGAATTAAATATCTAGGAATAAATTTACCTAAGGAGACAAAAGAACTGTATACAGAAAATTATGACACTAATGAAAGAAATCAAAGATGACATAAACAGATGGAGAGTTATGCCATGTTCCTAGTTAGGAAGAATCAATATTGTGAAAATGATTATACTACCAATGCAATCTACAGATTTAATGTGATCCCTATCAAATTACCAATGGCACTATTCAAAGAACTAGAAAAAAAAAATTCACTATTCTTATGGAAACACAAAAGACCCCAAATAGCCAAAGCAGTCTTGAGAAAGAAGAATGGAGCTGGAGGAATCAACCTTCCTGACTTCAAATTATACTACAAAGCTACAATCATCAATACAGTATGGTACTGGCACAAAAACAGAAATATAGACCAATGGAACAATATAGAAAGCCCAGAAATAAATCCATTCACCTATGGGTAACTTATTTTTGACAAAGGAGGCAAGAATCTATAGTGGGGCAAAGACACTATCTTCAATAAATGGTGTTGGGAAAACTGGACAGCTACATGTAAAGGAACAAAATTAGAACACTTCCTAACACTACACACAGAGATAAACTCAAAATGGATTAAAGACCTAAATATAACACCATAAACTATAAAACCCTTAGAGGAAAACATAGGCAGAACACTCGATGACTTAAATCAAAGCAAGATCCTCTATGACACACCTCCTCAGTTCGGTTCAGTTCAGTCACTCAGTCGTGTTCGACTCTTTGCGACCCCATGAATCGCAGCATGCCAGGCCTCCCTGTCCATCACCAACTCCCGGAGTTCACTCAGACTCACGTCCATTGAGTAATGGTAATAAACACAAAAGTAAATAAGTAGGACCTGATTAAACTTAAAAGGATTTGCACAGCAAAGGAAACTATAAGCAAGGTGAAAAGACGACCCTCAAATGGGAGTAAATAATAGCAATTGAAATAATTGACAAAGGATTAAATTCCAAAATATACAAACAGTTCATACAACTCAATACTAGAAAAACAAACAACCCAATCAAAAAGTGGGGAAAAGACCTAAACAGACATTTCTCCAAAGAAGCCATACAGATGGCTAACAAACACATGAAAAGATGCTCAATGTCACTCATTATTAGAGAAGTGCAAAATCAAAACTACAATGATGTATCACCTCACACTGGTCAGAATGGCCCTATCAAAAAGTCTACAAACAATAAATGCTGGAGAAGGTGTGGAGAAAGGGGAAAACTCTTGAACTCTTGGTGAGAATGTAATTTGTTACAGCCATTATGGAAAATGGTATGGAGATTCATTAAAAAACTAGGAGTAAAACCACCATCTGAGCCAGCAATCCCACTCCTAGGCATATACCCTGAGGAAACCAAAATTGAAACAGACACATGTATCCCACTGTTCTTTGCAACACTATTTGCAATAGCTAGAACATGGAAGCAACCTAGATGTCCATCAACAGATGAACGGATAAAGAAGTTTGGGTCATATACACAATGGAATATTAATCAGCCATAAGAAAGAACACATTGGAGTCATTTCTAATGAGGTGGATGAACCTAGAACCTATTGTACTAAGTGAAGTAAGTCTGAAAGAGAAAGGTAGAAGACCATATTCTAACACATATATACAGTATCTAGAAAAATGATACTGAAGAATTTATTTAGAGGGCAACAATGGAGAAACAGACATAGAGAACAGAGTTATGGACATGGGGAGAGGGAGGAGAGAGTGAGATGTATGGAAAGGGTAATGTGGAAACTTAAATTACCACAGGTAAAATAGGTAGCCAATGGGAATTTGCTGTATGTTTCAGAAAACTCAAACAAGGGAGGGAGATGGTAGGGAATTTCAAAAGGGAGGGGATATATTTATACCTATGGCTGATTCACCTTGAGGTTTGACAGAAAACAGCAAAACTCTATAAAGCAATTATCCTTCAATAAAAATTTTTTTAGAAATAAATAAAATTTTCCTTAAAGAAAAAAAAGAACAAGCTTCAAGGCATAAGCAGTTCCCACATGACTATTATAGAGTCAGGTTGGTGCAATTATGAGAAAGGAAGTCATGCAAAACTTAACCTTACAAAATTGAGTGTTCCAGGTTGATTGACTCTGAAACATCAAAAATAATAATAGAAAAATTTTGTCAGAGTAGGAACTTGTTTATGAAAATGTCAGTGTATGTCCCATATTGCTTTTGCTAACTGTTCCATTTCAGATTTGTTCACTGAACAAGCTAATTCAACAGACAAGTTGTCATTAAATTTCACTGGTGGGAGGCATATAAGACTTGCAGGCTTTTAATAGTTCAAACATTTCATCAGCCATCATTTTAAAAACTTTACCCCATGTATTAGTCATTTACAAAATAAAAGCAATATCAGTACAATTATTTTGAAATCTGTTTCTTAACCCTTCATTCACAAGTAAAATTTTAGAGAAGGCATTTCCATTGTGATTTTTTTATTATTACTCTAGTATTTGCTCTAAAATATAATTCTAGTAGATACTAAATAAGCATTAAGCCAAGATAATTCTACTGTTGCTATGCACATAAAAATTCCAGATCAAAGCAGAATAAAGAACTTAATATAAAATACCATGTTTTATTTTTAACATCTTAAAAATGAAATGTATATGATTACCATTTACTTTTTTGTGTCTTTTATAACACCCTAAAACATAATAAAATGCATTATTTTCAATACACATATTTCTTAGTAATGATTAGCATTAATTCCCAAAATTTATAGAAAATACTATAGAAAATATTTTTAGAAAAAGTTCTCTTAACATGTAACCAGCAAGTGCATGGCTTATTTTTTTTAATTGATTTTTATTTTTTAGTTTGTTTTGCTTTACAATACTGTATTCGTTTTGTTATAAATTGACATGAATCAGCCACAAATGTACATGAACTCCCAATCCCAATCCCCCACCTCCCGCCCCACATCATCTCTCTGGATTATCCCTGTGCATCAGTCCCAAGCATCCTGCATCGCGCGTCGAACCTAGACCAGAGATTCGTTTCACTTATGATATCATACATGTTACACTACCACTCTCCCAAATCATCCCACCTTCTCCCTCTTCCACAGAGTCCAAAAGGCCGTTCTATACATCTGTGTCTCTTTTGCTGTTGCACGTACAGGTTCATCATTACCATCTTTCTAAATTCCATATATATGTGTAAGTATACTGTATTGGTGTTTTTCTTTCTGGCTCTGAAGTAGATCAACCCTGGGATTTCTTTGGAAGGAATGATGATAAAACTGAAGCTCCAGTACTTTGGCCACCTCATGCGAGGAGCTGACTCATTTGAAAAGACCCTGATGCTGGGAGGGATTGGGGGCAGGAGGAGAAGGGGACGACCAAGGATGAGATGGCTTAATGGCATCACGGACTCAATGGACTTGAGTCTGAGTGAACTCCAGGAGTTGGTGATGGACAGAGAAGCCTGGCGTGCTGCGATTCATGGGGTCGCAAAGAGTCGGACATGATTGAGTGACTGAACTGAACTGACTGATCCTTTTGTGTTGGTATTTTCCATTTTGATCTCCATGCCCTTTTGTTTTCCAATTTATTCTTGATATGTTTTCCATCCTTTCGTTTGCTGTTGCTGTTTCAGCATCTTTGTAAGTAAGGTTATTGACAAAACAGATGGCTTTCCAAGAAGAACAACAGAAATTGATTTGGGGGTAAGATTTACAAACTACATGCAGATCATAACAAACTGCTAATAAACTGTTTTCTGTTTCTAATGAGTGTGAACAGAGTCTGATTTATCCTCTGTGTAAGAGGAGGAGGTGTGGGGGGTACCCCGAGGGCCTTTGCAGACGTCTGTACAAGAAGGCAATGCTCTATTACAAGAAACAACAAGCAGCCTTCTCCCAGGCAGACTTCCTACCAGTTTTTCAGGGCTCAGTGCAGAGGGTCAGAGTGGAAGTCCTCTGAAAATGGACTCTTGTGGATCTGCATATGCTGGTGTTGGCTCTCGGGAGATCCTTACTATTCAGGTGTCTCTGTTTCGATGTGCTTTTCACCTACCAGACCACAGTTTGAAGGCTAGCTCTGCCAACAATGTCACCACGGTCAAAGTAATTTTCAAAGAGTAAAGCCCACTTCAAGTGTTGCTTGTTATTATTATAGGAATCATCTCCCAAGTATTTTCACAAGTTGAATTCTTATATTTGTTAATGATAAGCATTAGTTAATAATTGGCTATCTCAAAATTCCATTTGTTAAGCATGGTACTAAATGTTTCTAGCTATCGTACTTTCTAAGAAACACTGCTGTTGGTAGCTCGGGTACCGCTTGTGTGAAATAAAGTCCAACAGTGAACTAGAATGAGCACCGGTTGAGAAGTAGAAAGTCTGATGGTTCTGGTCTCAGTTTGCAGTCCAACTTATTACCACTCTGGGCAAGTCATTCTCTCTGAGCCTCAGGGCAGATTAAATGAGGCAGTTCCTATAAACTAATGCTTTTTTCCACCTCCTGTTCCTTATCTTGATTTAAGAAAGAAACATAGTAAACTGCTTCTCATCTACCATTTTTAACAGATGTGATCTTCTAGTTCATTTAATTTCCTGATTAATTAAAATTAAAATTTTGTTTCAGTTATCACCAAGAACATTCTAGGAAGATTAATCCATTCGATTTAAAGAGCATTTAGCTATTAAGGCGTATGTTAAATTTCAGTTCATCGAAACCCTAGATTTTAAAGGTTTCTGATACTGAGTTTTATATGGATCTTTTACACAGATCCATGTAAGCCCTCTATTGTTTCAGTGTTAAAATGTTGAAGAGATTCTGGTAACTGTCAACAGTTTAAAGAATTCAAGGTCAAGTCTTCACATACATCTGGTGAGAATTACTATTCCTCAGCTGAGTTCCAAGGGAAGAAAGAAGTTGACTAGAAGAGATACTGAGCCCGAGGGAGAATTGAGGTGTCCATAGTTACTATTATCACATGAGATTGTGAATGAAATATCACATCCTATCATGCCATTTCAGTAAGAAAAGGATGTTGCAGCCATCACATTATGGCCGCCCCAACAGTGAGCCCTGAGGGAACGCAGGATAGAAAAAGGCTGCCTGCCCTTGTCATCAGCCACTGCAGCCCCTCTTCAACGAAGCCCCCCGAGGAGATCCTGGATGAGAAGCAGAGAGTCTGTGCTGGCCCAGACAGCTGAGGTGCATGTCAAAGAAGTGATTTCAGTGAGCGCAGAATCTCGGATCTTCCCACAGACAGAAAAGTGCTAAATTCCTTAACTGAGGTGTCTGGCTTTCTTTAGTAAACAATAATATTTTGATGTTTTGACCACCTTGCCTTTGTTATAAAACCTCTTCTATACCTGGCTCCTCCCTTGTCTCTTTGGAGCAGCTTCTCAGAGTTATCTGAGATGCTGTGCCCTGGCCTTGCTGCTGCTGCTGCTAAGTTGCTTCAGTCGTGTCCGACTCTGTGTGACCCCATAGATGGCAGCCCACCAGGCTCCCCTGTCCCTGGGATTCTCCAGGCAAGAACACTGGAGTGAGTTGCCATTTCCTTCTCCAGTGCATGAAAGAGAAAAGTCAAAGCGAAGTTGCTCAGTCATGTCCAACTCTTCGCAACCCCATGGACTGCAGCCTACCAGGCTCCTCCGTCCATGGGATTTTCCAGGCAAGAGTACTGGAGTGGGGTGCCATCACCTTCTCCGCCCTGGCCTTAAATCCGCACTTTTGTCTGCTGTATTAAAACAACCGTAATTCTCAACTTTCAGGTTGTGTATTTTTTCTCCCATTGACAAGATACATGATTTCGAAGACCTTATAAGTGTTAATTTGCCTTTCTTACTACTAGTATGCGCATTTGCCCTTTTAGGTAAGATTTGCCAATTACCTGAAGGCAGGCCCAGTAATCTCTGCTAAAGAACACAGATTTAGGGGAAATGCCCGAATATTTCCAGAAATACGTACTATAATAACAGACATTTGGAATGCTGTATTTAACTTTAATTTCTTAGATTTAAGTATTGTATGATTTTGCAAAATGAAAATACTTCCCACTTTAATGTCAAAACATCTCCTAATAAAATTAATTACAGAGCAGAAGGCATGTGATTATCACCAAGTCTTCTCCTTGTGCTCTGTTTGCTCTTCTGGTGTTATAAATCAGGACTATAAATAAAGAAGGTTGTAACATTTTATCTTTTCATTTTTAGATCAAGACATTCAAGTATTCTTTTCCGGAGACAGGGAGAAATAAAGAAGAAAGCCCTTACTATTAATCATAAACAGCACTGAGATTTTAATTTCCCTTAACAGAGATGGTAATGATACAAATTTAGAAGTGAAGCCATTGAGGGTGGGAAATGTCACTCTGAACAAGCTCTTCCCCAATTCTCCCACTTTTACAAAAGTAAAGTAAGTCATCTTTAGGGCAAACATTCTGACCAAGAATACATTTAAGCTGTGATAGTTCTCCAAGTTTAGCTTTCTAAAGATTATACAGGAATTGATTCCAACAGCTGCTGCTTGGTTTTAAGATTCCACTCATGAAATATGCTCATTCTTCCACTGGAAAATAACATTCTCATTAAAGGCAGTCAGGATTCTCCTTGATGAAGCTGAGTGACTTAAATGTCTCAGTTAACACAAGTGATGGGATATATATACATATATACACACACATACTCAACTTTTAAAATGTTAATATGATGGGCTTAAATAGCAATGCCTTGAAGATGAGAATTTTAGGTTGAGTGTTTTATAAGAAAATTCATTGTATGGAAAATCAATGTATAGGTCAGGTGATTATTTAGCACTGAAAACACTATTTTAGCACTTCCTTTACAGAACCATTAGATTTATAATAAGTGTGTTAATCAACATGAAGTTGACGATTAACAGCTTGGCTTTGTAGTAAGAAAAACTTCGGATTGATTATTGGTTCTGCCACTTACCAGGTGTGTGACCTTGAGGCAGGTATTTTTCTATTAATAAGTTTTAATCTTAAAAATGGAAAAAAAGAAAAAGAACACCAGCCACCTCACATGACTGTTACTGGGATTTAATAACATCACAAGATGACCATGAGGAGAAGAACACTAATGTTAACATATTGACAAAGGCTGAAGATATAATAGGTGTTGGAAGCCAAAGAAAGCTACCAGTTCAAAATACAAAACACTTTTAGCGTTATGTCCTGAGAACCAGTTCCATGGTCCTTGGGTCTTCACCCAAGTATCTTAAAACAAAATGTAGGATATAAAATGTTGGAAGGTAGGAAAGAGGAGGGCTTTGTTTACTGATTTTGGAAAAGAGGCTTCAGAGGATGGTATGTCACATCTGCTCCTTAACCTTCCTGAAGGGGAAGGGATGTGAGTACCCATCCTCACCACTGAAACCTAGCGAGGGGCTTCATGTGCCCACTAGAAGGCCTGATATGGCTCTCCCGGACTCTCACAGGCAATGGAGTCAAGTTTGACACCCACCTAGGAAATCTGGAAGGCAGCAGAGAGGCTGGTAAGTTGCTTTACTGGGACAGAAAAAAGAGTTCCTCCTGCAACTATATTCCTTCTAATAGGAGATAAAAGAATATGTAAGTTTACCCTCAAATTTAAGCCACATTAGAGAAGAAGCTGGCCTTGGAGTGTTTCACTTATGCCCAAGAGTGCCACCTGGAAGAGGCAATGGGATTTTATCCATGAGAGTCCACTTGGAGTGTCCCTCCAGAGAACTGGCAGTGCAAGGAACGGGTGACCAGCCAGAGGGGCAACACTGCCTGGTTCATGACAGTAATAGCCCCAGGGACCATAGAATAGCCTCTAAAGAACGCTTTATTTTTTTTTTTTTTAATTAATTTTTATTTTTTTAGTTTGTTTTGCTTTACAATACTGTATTCGTTTTGCTACACATCAACATGGATCAGCCACGAGTGTTTTAAAATGTCCACAAGAATCAGCTTTGAACTCTTCTCTAGTGGAGGAAAAAGAAAAAAGAAAGTCCACAGTGAAAGAGAAACATCTTGAAACAGTACTAACTTAAGTAAGAAGCTTCCACATGCTCCCTTGCCCTTCCTTTCCTCAATGTTCCAAATACCCTGGAGAGTGAGAAAAAGACAGACACCCACCTCCACACATACCCCCCATACCACCACACACACAGACACACACCCCACCTCCACACACATACATACCCCACCACACACACACACATTCACCCCACCACATACACCTAAACCCTACCACACACACCTCATCACATATACACACAGCCCACCACACACACACACACACACACCCCACCACATACACACACACCCAGCCCACCACACAGATACCCTACTACACATCATATACACACACATACTGCAAGACACTTGCTTCCAATATTGGGCAGAGAAAATCTACCATCATATCAAGTTCAGAGTTGTGATCACCTCTGGGACTAGACAGTCTAATTTCTAAAATAAGACTGTGTGATTTAAAGAGATCACAGGACTTTCCATTACATAACAGTGAGCAGAAAAATCACAGTCCTGCCCATTTTCCACTCACAGTCACAGAAAAACAGAGCTTAGAATGTAAGTTTTAAAGGGCGCAATGGAAAATAAGAATATAGTGTTTTGAATGTGTTCCATGAGCCATGCTTGTTCAAAGTACAACTGATTAAGGGTATAAATAGGTCTCTCTCTCTTTTAAACAATTGGAAAACTTTATTTCCTGAACACTAGACCCTTATCCATGCAATCACAGGGCGCTTTCTCTTTAGTCACACTCTTAACTGGCTATACTGGCTTCGGCCAAAGGTCACCATGGAGAAGGTGTTCTTACACATACTCCTACACAAGATCACATAAGGGCAAATAAAATGTAAGGTAGGGTAGGGATATAAGTATCACTAAGATCCAATGCCTAATCATAGAATCAGAATGGAAGACACTCAGATATAGACAGGAAATTAAAGACTGATCACCATGATATATGTAAATATACAGTCAGAGCACTCTGAAGCCAGACTGCATCTTACTGGGGGTTACAGAGCTAATCATGGCAGCTGGGACAAATAGGTCTGGTCATAGTCTTGTTCCTAAAGGATAAGCCACTCTCAGTTGACTGAAAGCCTTTCCCAGGCCAGAACCCAGGATTTGTCCCAGTGACCCTTCCCTTCAATGCCAACTCTTTCCCCACCAATGCTCAACACATCTGCATTTCCAAAAACTTTTGGACAATTCAGAAGCAGTATGGAGTGGTAACAATAATCTTGAAATCCTGTCTTGCAGAGTCTTCTCTCATCTTCCAGGAATCACATGGCATAATGAACAGGCTAGAGTCAAAGCTGTGATAGTAGGCTTTGTCTCCACAACCAGAGCTTAGCACAGTGAATAAAACTCAGGATGTGCTCGATAAATGACAGGTGGAAAATAAAGTGCTTGTTAGCATGATTGCAATCCATCCTAAAAGCAAATGTCACATATAAGGCTGGTGAAGAGGAACACTGTCTCCAGAATGAGCTGTGACTCCTTCTTATAGGAGAAGCGCTGGAATAAAATCATAAATTGATTTGAGTGAGTAGCCCATGCACTGCAAGGAAGTGTAGCCACACTCACAACTAGAAAAAGCAATGAAGACCCAGTGCAGCCAAAATTTAAAATATATATGTATATACACATTTTCTAGCTTCAGCATGTGACTGCCAAAATGCTATTTCTTAGGAAATATAACTGTGAGTGGCACTTATTATGTGTCTAGTCCTCTGAATTTTATTATTTAGTTTTACAAATTTTCTAAAATGAACACATATAATTTAATATATAAGAAAGTAAAAGTTATAAACATACATATATAGCTTTTTTCTAGAAATAAGGACTTTTGCTCATTTCTTTCACCAGAAAATTAAGAAATCTTTGTTTTACTTTACAATCATCTGTAGAGTTTGATAATACGTGTTAGCCCATGAAAGAAAATATTTATATGGAAAACTGATAGAGGCAGGCAGTACTCACTCTAGATTTTAACTGTAGGAAAATAATTTCAGCAGTGCACATGAAAGTGTTTTCTTCCTACCTTCAGGAAAAGCCTGTGAGCTTAATTAAGTATTGAATTAATGTTACTGGTGTAGAGTTAAAGGTCAATACCATCAACACCTAAGCCTGAATGAAACATGAGTATGGGCATCAGCAAAACTGTTGAAAAGAAACAACATTCAAGATGAACTTCTGCTGTGGTTCCAGGTCACCTAAGCATAACAATCAAGGTGACAATTCCATGAATGATGACCAAATTATAAGGCCCAGATTAAGGTTTCATTTGAATGCACACATACACAGGCACAGAATATTAAAAGACAACAGCTCTTCCACTGTCAAACCGCAATGCCAAACTGTAGCCTGTGCCTTTGATATTGCCTTACCTGTGACTGCCTTTCTTGGTTCTTCACAAGCCAAGTGTATCATATGTATTTTTACACTATTGTATATTTTATGGATTTTTTGCAAGACTAGTAGGATTGCAATATGTTCCTTAAGGTAATTAGAAACATCCTAAGCTGTCACAAAAGCAGGGCCAGTAAGTGCTGAACTACTGGCTCAGCAGTGTGTATTGAGTCCGACAAAAATTTCATTCAGGTCTTTCTCCTGAACAAACTTTTTGGCAAACACAATATCATATCTCAACTAAGGTGCAGAGAAGCCCCCTCTGAACCCTAGCCTCCTGCGGTTATGCCCTTTGAGATCTTGCTGTCTTCATAAGTCAGCTCATTCTTGAGTTACTCTGTGTCGAGCAGCAAGTTTGTTTTCATTCATTTGTTCCTTCATTTATTCAAGAAATACTGACTGAGAACTTACTATGTGCCGGGGTAGGGGAAACAACCCCTGAAGTTTGACTCTTATGGAACTTATAGTCTTAAAACGGAAGACAGACAATAACCAAACAAAAACAAGTATGCACTATGGCAGGTGAAGATAAGTGCTAAGAAGACAAAATAAAGAAGGGTAAGAGAGGGAGAGATGGGGTTTGCTCACGTAGCATTATCCGGCAAGTGCATTGGTGGCACTCAGGAAATGCCTTTTGAGCAAGTGAGGAACACGGCTATGCACAACCCTACATTTGCTCAGTTAGCTGGTCATCAAGAAATAATGATGTGTACTGAACTCTGTTACCCATCCATACCCCATGCATTTTCTTTTTAATTTATTGAGTTGATAATCATCCCTACCCTATTTTTGTGTTGGGAGCAAATTAATTACTGAAGTACAGCCTGGGTAACCATGATAGTGTGGTCACTCACCTAGAGTCAGATATCCTGGAGTGTGAAGTCAAGTGGGCCATAGGAAGCATTACTACAAACAAAGCTAGTAGAAGTGACAGAATTCCAACTGAGCTATTTCAAATCCTAAAAGATGATATTGTTAAAGTGTTGAACTCAGTATGTCAGCAAATTTGGAAAACTCAGCAGTGGCCACAGGACTGAAAAAATGTCAGTTTTCATTCCAATCCCAAAGAAGGCAATGCCAAAGAATGTTCAAACTACCATATACTTGCACTCATTTCACATGATAGCAAGTGAATGCTCAAAATTCTTCAAGCTAGGCTTCAGCACTACTTGAACCAATTATTTCCAAATGTACAACGTGGGTTTCAAAAAGGCAGAAAGACCAGAGATCAGCTGACATTTGTTGGATCATAGAGAAAGCAAGGGAATTTCAGAAAAACATCTACTTCTGCTTTTGACTGTGCTAAAGCCTTGGACTGTATCAATCACAACAAACTGTGGAAAATTTTTAGAGATGGGAATACCAAACAACCTTACCTGTCTCTTGAGAAAACTATATGCAGGTCAAGAAGAAACAGTTAGAACTGGACATGGAACGACAGACTAGTTCCAAATCGGGAAAGGAGTACGTCAAGGCTGTATATTGTCACCCTGCTTATTTAACTTATATTCATAGTACCTCATGCAAAATGCTGGGCTGGATGAAGCATAAGCTGGAATCAAGATTGCCAGGAGAAATAGCAACAACCTCAGATACGCAGAAGACACTACTCTTATGGTAGAAAGTGAAGAACTAAAGAGCCTCTTGATGAAAGTGAAAGAGGAGAATGAAAGAGTTGGTTTAAAACTCAACATTCACAAAACTAAGATCATGGCACTCGATCCCATTACTTCATGGCAGTAGATGGGCAAACACTGGAAACAGTGACAGACTTTATTTGCTTGGACTCCAAAATCACCACACATGGTGACTGCAGCCATGAAATTAACACCCTCTTCCAACAACACAAGAGAAGACTCTACACATGGACATCACCAGATGGTAGACACCGAAATCAGATTGATTATATTCTTTGCAGCCAAAGATGGAGAAGCGCTATACAGTCAACAAAAAGACCAGGAGCTGACTGTGGCTCAGATCATGAACTCCTTATTGCCAAATTCAGACTGAAATTGAAGAAAGTAGGGAAAACCACTTGACCATTCAGGTATGACCTGAATCAAATTCCTTCTGATTATACAGTGAAAGTGAGAAAAGATTTATGGGACTAGATCTGATAGATAGAGTGCCTGATGAACTATGGACAGAGTTTCGTGACACTGTACAGGAGATAGGGATCAAGACCATTCCCACGGAAAAGAAATGCAAAAAAGCAAAATAGCTGTCTGAGGAGGCCTTACAAATAGCTGTGAAAAGAAGAAAAGAGAAAGGCAAAGGAGAAAAGGAAAGCTATAAGCATCTGAATGCAGAGTTCCAAAGACTAGCAAGAAGAGATAAGAAAGCCTTCCTCAGCAGTCAATGCAAAGAAATAGAGGAAAACAACAGAATAGGAAAGACTAGAGATCTCTTCAAGTAAATTAGAGACACCAAGGGAACATTTCATGCAAAGATGGGCTCGATAAGGACAAAAATGGTATGGACTTAACAGAAGCAGAAGATATTAAGAAGAGGTGGCAAGAATACACAGAAGAACTATGCAAAAAAGATCTTCATGACCAAGAAAATCACGATGGTGTGATCACTCACCTAGAGCCAGACATCCTGGAATGTGAAGTCAAGTGGGCCTTAGAAAGCGTCATTACAAACAAAGCTAGTGGAGGTGATGGAATTCCAGTTGAGCTATTTCAAATCCTGAAAGATGATGCTCTGAAAGTGCTACACTCAATATGCCAGCATATTTGGAAAACTCAGCAGTGGCCTCAGGACTGGAAAAGGTCAGTTTTCATTCCAATCCCAAAGAAAGGCAATGCCAAAGAATGCTCAAACTACCACACAATTGCACTCATCTCACATGCTAGTAAAGTCATGCTCAAAATTCTCCAAGCCAGGCTTCAGCAATACATGAACCATCAACTCCCTGATGTTCAAGCTGGTTTTAGAAAAGGCAGAGGAACCAGAGATCAAATTGCCAACATCCACTGGATCATGGAAAAAGCAAGAGAGTTCCAGAAAAGCATCTATTTTTGCTTTATTGACTATGCCAAAGCCCTTGACTGTGTGGATCACAATAAACTGGAAAATTATGAAAGAGATGGGAACATCAGACCACCTGACCTGCCTCTGAGAAACCTATATGTAGGTCAGGAAGCAATAGTTAGAACTGGACATGGAACAACAGACTGGTTCCAAACAGGAAAAGGAGTACGTCAAGGATGTATATTGTCACCTTGCTTATTTAGTGTATATGCAGAGTATATCATGAAAAACACTGGGCTGGAAGAAGCACCAGCTGGAATCAAGATTGCCGGGAGAAATATCAATAACTTCAGATATGCAGACGACACCACCCTTATGGCAGAAAGTGAAGAGGAGCTAAAAAGCCTCTTGATGAAAGTGAAAGTGGAAAATGAAAAAGTTGGCTTAAAGCTCAACATTCAGAAAATGAAGATCATGGCATCTGGCCCCATCACTTCATGGGAAATAGATGGGGAAACAGTGGAAACAGTGTCAGACTTTATTTTTTGGGGCTCCAAAATCACTGCAGATGGTGACTGCAGCCATGAAATTAAAAGACGCTTACTCTTTGGAAGAAAAGTTATGACCAACCTAGATAGCATATTGAAGAGCAGAGACATTACTTTGCCAACAAAGGTCCATCTAGTCAAGGCTATGATTTTCCAGTGGTCATGTATGGATGTGAGAGTTGGACTGTGAAGAAAGCTGAGCACTGAAGAATTGATGCTTTTGAACTGTAGTGTTGGAGAAGACTCTTGAGAGTCCCTTGGACTGCAAGGAGATCCAACCAGTCCATCCGAAAGGAGATCAGCCCTGGGATATCTTTGGAGGGAATGATGCTGAAGCTGAAACTCCAGTACTTTGGACACCTCATGTGAAGTGTTGACTCATTGGAAAAGACTCTGATGCTGGGAGGGATTAGGGGCAGGAAGAGAAGGGGGCAACAAGGGATAAGATGCCTGGATGGCATCACAGACTCGATGGACCTGAGTCTGAGTGAACTGCGGGTGTTGGTGATGGATAGGGAGGCCTGGCGTGCTGCGATTCATGGGGTCGCAAGAAGTCGGACATGACTGAGCGACTGAACTCAACTGAACTGAACTGCTCCTTGGAAGAAAAGCTATGACCAACCTAGACAGCATATTCAAAAGCAGAGACATTACTTTTACAACAAAGGTCCCTTGAGTCAAATCTATGGTTTTTCCAATAGTCATGTATAGATGTCTGAGTTGGGCCATAAAGAAAACTGAGTGCCAAAGAATTGACACTTTCAAACTGTGGTGCTGAAGAAGACTCTTGAGAGTCCCTTAGACTGCAAGGAGATCCAACCAGTTGATCCTACTGAAAACCAACCCTGAATATTCATTGGAAGGAATGACGCTGAAGCTGAAGCTCCAATACTTTGGCCAAGCTGATGCGAATAGCTGACTCATTGAAAAGATTCTGATGCTGGGAAAGACTGAAGGCAGAAGGAGAAGGGGGTTGGAGAGGATGAGATGGTTAGATAGCATCATTGACTCTATGAACATGAATCTGAGCAAGCTCCAGGAGATAGTAAAGAACAGGGGAGGCTGGTGTGCTGTAGCCACGGGGTCACCAAGACTTAGCAACTGAAGAACAACAACGGATATTAATGGCTTAGAAAAATGTTTAGCACAATACTGGGCACAGAGTTGGTGTATTACAAAGCTTGTTGACTTACAGCACTGAATACCTTAAACAGAACTAGTTTTGACCCTCTTAGAGTTCCACACATCGTCCTGGTCCTCAGTGTTTGGCTTTCCCTTTGTGAGAAAACTTTCAATTAATGACCAAAATCATAATCGACTTTACTGAGTGCTTGCTGTGACAAATAAATGTGTTGCTGTGTTAATTGATTAGATGATCACTTTGTAAATCTTTATACCTACACTAAAAGGAAAGTACCCACTGAGCCTTCCTGCAATGAAAGGAAACATGCTGAGAGAGGTTACATGACTGCTCTGCATCACACAGCTTATAGGAGGTAGGACATGCTTGGAGCCAAGGTTATCTGATTTGAGCTGATCAGTGTTTGTCATTACTCTCACGCACACAGATAATATAGCGCAGTTCAGTTGCTCAGTTGTGTTTGACTCTTTGCAACCCCATGGACTGCAGTACACCAGGATTGCCTGTCCATCACCAACTGTGAGAGCTTGCTCAAACTCATGTCCGTTGAGTCGGTGATGCCATCCAACCACCGCATCCTCTGTTGTCCCCTTCTCCTTCAATCTTGCCCAGCATCAGAGTTTTTTCTAATAAGCCAGTTCTTTATATCAAATGACCAAAATATTGGAGATTCACCTTCAGCATCAGTCCCCCAAATGAATACTCAGAACTGATTTCATTTAAGATTGCCTGATTTGATCTCCTTGCAGTCCAGGGGACTCTCAAGAGTCTTCTCTGGCACCACAGTTCAAAAGCATCAATTCTTTGCTACTCTGCTTTCTTTATGGTTCAGTTCTCACATAATACATGACTACAGGAAAAACCATAGCTTTGACTAGACGGACCTTTGTCGACAAAGTAATGTCTCTGCTGTTTAATATGCTCTCTAGGTTTGTCTTAGTTTTTCTTTCAAGGACTAGCATCTTTTAATTTCATTGTTGCAGTCACCATCTGCAGTGATTTCGGAGCCCAAGAAAATAGTCTGTCTCTGTTTCCATTGTTTCCCCATCTATATGCCATGAAGTGATGGGACTGGATGCCATGATCTTCGTTTTTTTGTATGTTGAGTTTTAAGTCAGCTTTTTCACTCTCTTATTCACCAAGTTCTTTAGTTCCTCTTCACTTTCTGTCATAAGGGTAGTGTCTTCTGGATATCTGAGGTTATTGATATTTCTCCTGGCAATCTTGATTCTAGCTTGTGCTTCATCCAGTTCAGCATTTCACATGATGTACTTATATTATCCACTTATTTTTAAAATAGCTTTCATGTAGAAGGCTGGTTAATCAAAGTACAAAAATTGCTTATCAAATATTACTACTTTAGTGGGTGTGTATGAGGAGGAGGAAAGCTTTCTAACTGGAATCTGTGTATTCCTCACAATAAAATGTAGGCATCAGACTTTATCTCAAAGGAAACTTACATCCCAGATAATTTAAAAGTCTATTCTCACTTATGAGATGAAGCTGGGCAAAACAAACCAGAATTAGTAGATTATCCTTAATGTCTTTCCATGATCTGAGAAAATAATTCTTGGATGAGCTACCTTGTTGGACAGTCCAAAGCTACTCTCAGTGTTTATCTGAGAATGTTCTATAGCACCTATTATCGTAATGAATGCAGAGAGGCTGTTTATTGGATTTGCTTTCCTTCTCATGTTTTTGGTCTGGCTAACCTCTAAGTTGGCTCCAGTTTCCTTGCGAATTCTCCACAGTTAGCAGAAAGCCCTTGAAGTCTTTAACCTCATAGTGATGCTTTTCCCCAAAAGACTCGGCTTCGCAAAAGAGAACAAATGTGTATACTTTTCTTTTTCAAAGATTAATCAAAGACTGAATTCAATATCCCTTCCTTCTACTGCCTAGCCCTTTTCCCTTGCTTCTGTCCTTCCTTTTTCCTTTATTCTTTTCTTTCCTTCTTTGCTTTCACCTTTCTTCCTTTCTCTTCTCTGCAAGTTGCCTCAAGTTTTTAGAAGAAAAATAAAGACAAATAAATAAGCCAGTACAGGCAGTTGGCCTGTCTCCAAAAGATAGCTGGAGATATCAAGGACCTAGAGTGGTTAATGAAATTTTTTCCCAGTTACTCTTAGAAAAGTAAAACAAGTCTTTTCTAGCTTGTCAAGTCATATTTTGTGATGACATTAGGAGTCTACAGTAGGAGCCAGCAGGTTCCAACTTGACCTTTTTTATGACATTATTAAGAACCTAAGGTGGCTCAGATAGTAAAGAATCTTCCTGCAACGCAAGAGACCTGGGTTCAATCCCTGGGTCAGGAAGATCCCTGGAGAAGGGAATGGCTACCCATTCCAGTATCGTGCCTGGAAAACTCCATGGACAGAGGAGCCTGATAGGCTACAGTCCATGGGGTCACAAAGAGCCAGACACGTCTGGGCAACTAACACTTTCACTTTCAAAATTCTTTTTAAAAGTGCACTAGAGAAACATTCTATGATTACAAATAAATTGCCAAAGACTCTCAAAGACCAGCTGTATTTAAAAAAAAAAGTCCAAAACAATCCTTCAAAAGTTGTTGCATATATTTAACCTATCAATACTGTTTTAAAGCAAAATATACAAAGTATTATAACTGTGTTCCTCACAAAAATAATTACAACATTTATTATATAAAATGAATTATAGCTCACTAAAGGCTGTAAAGTCTTGCAATTGGATAAACATTTTAGATTTTATGATAGGCCACTTTTCAAACCTGTCAATGTAGCTCTGTGCACACAGATTCTCAAGAGGACACAGCATCAAAGTTTAAATGTGAGGCTCTCTTGGGAAATGAGCTCTACCCTTAGCCCCTACTATAGACCCACTGAGTGCCTCTGAACAACCTCTCCTATGGGAAAGCACAGGCAGACAAACCTGGAGGGTTAAACACAGAAGCACACTAACAAACACTGACCAGTGACCTGAGGGCAGCACATCAGTGAAATATTTACTAGTGCAGGAGAGTGAAGACAAAACTGTTTTGCAATGATTTGGACAATCCAAGACCTACTTTCTTAGAATCCCAAAGTTTTGGGATTTTGTTAGATTCTGCTTGATCAACCACTCCTTGCTTTATTTAACAGAGACTCCCAAGATTAACAAAGTCTTGGCTTGTAGTCT
The DNA here is from genome assembly GCA_006408695.1 of Aepyceros melampus. Lineage (NCBI taxonomy): Eukaryota > Metazoa > Chordata > Mammalia > Artiodactyla > Bovidae > Aepyceros > Aepyceros melampus. The sequence goes on from SJXQ01004450.1 coordinate 68,722, forward strand.
TTGCATTATCACTGCAATGATTAGTGATTGTCTTTGCTGTGGCCATGTTATTCTCTTAGCATCCACCCAGGAGGACAAGAATACACACTTCTGCCTCATCGCTCCAGATTGAGGTTTTGTCTCTTAGGTTTGATTTTTGTGGCCCTTTTGTTTTTAATAATTATATTTCTCATCTGCTACTGAGCCTGCAAACAATAAACTCTCCTCTGACCTATATTGTTTGTTTTCCTAAGAGCTTAAAGATTAAAGAACCAACTCTGTGGTCTGTGTTTAAAACCAAAATAAAAACACAAACAGCCTTGGGGTGACGTTATTACGAATTCAAGATACAAGTCATAAACTTTCAGTTCAGTTCAGTTCAGGCGCTCAGTCGTGTCTGACTCTTTGCGACCCCATGAACTGCAGCCCGCCAGGCCTCCCTGTCATCACCAACTCCTGGAGTTCACTCAGACTCACGTCCATCGAGTCCGTGATGCCATCCAGCCATCTCATCCTCTGTCGTCCTCTTCTCTTCCTGCCCCCAATCCCTCCCAGCATCAGAGTCTTTTCCAATGAGTCAGCTCTTCGCATGAGGTGGCCAGAGTACTGGAGTTTCAGCTTTAGCATCATTCCTTCCAAAGAAATCCAAGGACTGATCTCCTTCAGAATGGACTGGTTGGATCTCCTTGCAGTCCAAGGGACTCTCAAGAGTCTTCTCCAACACCACAGTTCAAAAGCATCAATTCTTTGGTGCTCAGCCTTCTTCACAGTCCAACTCTCACATCCATACATGACTACTGGAAAAAACAGCCTTGACTAGACAGACCTTAGTCGGCAAAGTAATGTCTCTGCTTTTGAATATGCTATCTAGGTTGGTCATAACTTTTCTTCCATGAGTAAGCATCTTTTAATTTCATAGCTATAGGCACAATCTACAGTGATTTTGGAGCCCCCAAAAATAAAGTCTGACACGTTTGCCCATCTATTTCCCATGAAGTGATGAGACCGGATGCCATGATCTTCGTTTTCTGAATGTTGAGCTTTAAGCCAACTTTTCACTCTCCTCTTTCACTTTCATCAAGAGGCTTTTTAGTTGCTCTTCACTTCTGCCATAAGGGTGGTGTCATCTGCATATCTGAGGTTATTGATACTTCTCCCAGCAATCTCAATTCCAGCTTGTGTTTCTTCCAGTCCAGCATTTCTCATGATGTACTCTGCATTTAAGTTAAATAAGCAGGGTGACAATATACAGCCTTGACGTACTCCTTTTCCTATTTGGAACCAGTCTGTTGTTCCATGTCCAGTTCTAACTATTGCTTCCTGACCTGCATACAGGTTTCTCAAGAGGCAGGTCAGGTGGTCTGGTATTCCCATCTCTCTCAGAATTTTCCACAGTCTATTAGTACCTGAACTTTTGTGAATTTAGTTTTCTTCTTTTGCTTGTTTGGAGATTTTCTAAGCCTCAGATTCATCATCCATAAAATTATAGTGTAATAAAAAATGTTATGTGCTTATAATAATATAGACAAGCGTTTATAGTCATTGTTTCTGATTATTGTGTCAAAGACAGATGAGAGTCATAGAAAGATGAATGCTGGGGAGATAAAATAAAATTTTTAAATTCAGAGACTATAGCATCCAAGCTGAGAAAATCCAAAGTAAATACAGGGTTAGAAAGACATGGACTTTTGCATGCATCACACTCAGCCATAGGGAAGAGATAACCTTATCAGGATTCTCTGGAGTGTCCAAGTCATGCAGGGTTTCACCAAGCTCCAAGCACTGCGTAATAGCCTGCCATTCACAAGTCCTTCATAGAGGTATTTCCTCATCTAATCCTTCCTAGAAAAAGCCTGAAGACCTAAGTTGTATCCATGGATAAAATAAATAGTAGTAGAATTAACACAAGATAGACCCTAATCTGTCAGAACAATTTTTTGAAGTCCATTGGTCTCCTAAGAGTTTAGGTGTGCTTATACTTTATAAACTATTAATAAATATTTGAATATGTATAAGTCAAATGAATATGGGAAATATATGATAAATGTATTAAATAAATATATCATTTATAAATTTATATTGTATATAATTTTAATATATATATGCAAAGTATTATCATGAAGTCCAAAACATATAAAGTATTCAAGAATTACCTAATTCCATTACTGCAGAATTAAATACTTGCCAGAATACCAGTCAATTATATAGCTCTATATTTTTCTCTATTTTTATACATACATCTTGATTTATCCATCCATTAGTTAAAAATATACACTTTGTGGTTTACTAAAAATGATCTTATTCAGAAATTCTCAGTTACATACATTTTAAGCACTACTGCTGTTCACATATTTAACTTAATAATTGATAGCCTGGTAGTCCACTGGTTTGTTTTAGCATGATCTTAGAACAAGACTGCCAGGAGAAATATCAGTGGTCTCAGATATTCAGATGACACCACCCTTATGGCAGAAAGTAAAGAACTAAAGAGCCTCTTGATGAAACTGAAAGAGGAGAGTGAAAAAGTTGGCTTAAAACTCAACATTCAAAAAACAAAGATCACGGCATCTATCACTTCATGGCAAATAGATAGGGAAACATGGAAACAGTGAAAGAATTTATTTTCTTGGGCTCCAAAATCACTGCAGATGGTGACTGCAGCCATGAAATTAAAAGACACTTGCTCCTTGGAAGAAAAACTATGACCAACCTAGACAGCATATTAAAAAGCAGAGATATTACTTTGCCAACAAAGTCCATCTAGTCAAAGCTATGGTTTTTCAGTAGTCATGTATGAACATGAAAGGTGAACCACAAAGATGGCTGAATGCCAGAAGATTGATGCTTCTGAACTGTGGTGCCAGAGAAGACTCTTGAGAGTCTCTTGGACTGCAAGGAGATCAAACCAGTCAATCGTAAAGGAAGTCAATCCTGAAAATCATGTGGGGACTGATGCTGAAGCTAAAACTCCAATACTTTGGCCACCTGATGCAAAAAGCTGACTCGTTAGAAAAGACTCTGATGATGGAAAAGACTGAAGGCAGGAGAAGGGGACAACAGAGGATCAGATGATTGAATGGCATCACCAACTTGATGGACATAAATTTGAACAAGCTCTGGGAGATGGTGAAGAACAGGGAAGCCTGGTGTACTACATTCCATGGAGTTGCAGAGTCGGACATGACTGAGCAACTGAATAACAACAATAGGAACAAGTATAGAGATTCCCTGGTAGCTCAGCTGGTAAAGAATCCTGCAATGCAGGGAACCCCAGCTTGATTCCTGGGTCAGGAAGATCTGTGGAAGGGATAGGCTACCCACTCCAGTATTCATGGGCTTCCCTGGTGGCTCAGAAAGTAAAGAATCTGCCTGCAATGTTGGAGACCTGGGTTCGATCCCTAAGTTGGGCAGATCTCCTGGAGGAGGGCATGGCAACCCACTCCAATATTCTTGCCTGGAGAATCCTATGGACAGAGGAGCCTTGGTGGGCTGCAGTCCACTGGGTCACACAGAGTTGGACATGACTGAAATGACTTACCATGCATGCATGCGTTGGAGAAGGAAATGGCAACCCACTCCAGTGTTCTTGCCTGGAGAATCCCAGGGACAGAGGAGCCTGGTGGGCTGCTGTCTATGGGGTCACACAGAGTCAGACACGACTGAAGCGACTTAGCAACAGCAGCATGTTTACCTTCTGTGTGTTCAGTACCATCATAGGTAAAATGGACACAGTTATAATACAGCGAAGACCTAACAGAGTTATTGTGGGGATTATGTAAAATAATATATATAAAGCTCTTAGAAGAATTCCTGGCACATTGTAATTACAATAAATGTGTCAGCTGCTGCTACTATTATATTTCCCTATATGCTACAAAGTTTATGTCCTCATTATTCCCATTTAAGAGATGAAGAAACTGAGACTTAGAAAAGTTGAAAATACGTCCAAAGCTATGGGGCAATATGTGCCAGATATAGAATAAACACATAAATCTATCAACTCTAAAGCTATAATTTCATTTTCTGTAATAGGGTAGACTAGTGGCCTTTGTTTCCAATTTAGTGATTTTCCTGAGGGTAAATAATAACAACAACAACCATACGTGCTAATATTTGTTGAATACTTAGTCTGTGCCAGGCATGGTACTGAACACTATACATGCATTATCTTATTAATCTGCACAGCAAATGTAATAACTGAGGACCACCGTTATCTCATTTTATAGAGGAGGAAACTACTTTAGAGAAACTTACTCAGTCACACCACTTATAAGTGACAGAACTAGGACTCAAACCCAGATTCATATCTGAAACAGTGGTATCTTGCCTTACTTTTAGCTAAATTTATTCTCTTATTCTTCTGTTCCTCCAGCTCTCTTAGCAAAAGCTAGTTCTATGTCACTGGGCACTTTGTTAGCTGTGCTTCTGTCAGACACCACTGCCAACCTGTCAATCACTGGAAAAGCAGAACTCTGTCCTATTCATATTGCTTACCTACCAGTGTCTTCCAAGTAGTAGATGCCTAATAAATCTTGGACTGAATTGAATTTCATATTGGAAGCTGGATCATGAACAATCAAATGTTGCACAGAAAATGTTTTGCATATACACTGACACTGAGTTATAATGACAAAGGGCTTGAGTCCAGTTCTTCTAAGAATGGCTAATAAGAAATAACTTTCACATTAGTAAAGAGGCTCATCCTGGAAATTGGACTGATCTGGAATCAAGACCCAAGCTTACTGACTTTTTTGTTAATTTTATTTATCCATTCTAAATCTCAGTTTCTTCAGATACAAATAATAGACAAGAATAATACTGCCTCTTAGAGTTTTTTTTATAGGATTCAATATAAATATTCATAAAGCTGCTTAGCATTGTGACTCAGACATAGTAAGCACTTTATTTATGAAGTTTGCTTCATAAATAAAAACTTACCATATTTTTAAAAGTCAAAAAAAAATTAAAGAACAGTTCCTTGACATTCAAGCAACTGCTTTTGTCCAGATCTACAATCTTCCTGCAGAAAGACCCCAACTATTGTGAAATAAATTTGAGCAAAGATGAATGAACAAAAAATAAATAACTCTCTAGGAAGAACTGCCCTGAAAGGGCCAAGATTTGAGAACTAGCAGGAAAGGGGACCATTTTGTGGTAAACAGCTCCGTTCTTAACCCAAGGGACACAGTCCCCACTGGTGCCTTTGTGCTGTTACAATGTGTGATAAACGCCCTACAGTGAAGGTTTTCCTTTGTTCACCAGTCTCACTGAGAGAGTGAATTTCACATGTAGAACTAATTTATTAGGAAACTCTGATGCCTAATATATTAACAGTTGCAAAATTAAGACTGGATATAAAATATTACAGTTGATAAAATAGATTGAGCACATAAATGTCCCAAGCAATATATTACTCAGGTTTCCACTAAAGACTGTATTATATATATATATATATATTTCACAATTAATCAAAAAAGAAATCTACATTACATGAAATTGCAGCACTTGAAGGTTCCTGACTATTACGGACTGAATTACATGCTCTTTAATTCATATGTTGAAGCTCTAAGCCCAGCGTGACTACATTGGAGACAGAGTTTGTAAGGAGTTGTGAAAGCCGCTTGTCAAGTATGACTCTTTGTGATCCCATGGACTATACAGTCCATGGAATTCTCCAGGCCAGAATACTGGAGTGGGCAGCCTTTCCCTTCTCCAGGGGATCTTTACCATCCAGGGATCGAACCCAGGTCTCCTGCATTGCAGGCGGATTCTTTATCAGCTGAGCCACAAGGGAAGCCCAAGAATATTGGAGTGGGTAGCCTATCCTTACTCCAGAGGATTTTCCCCACCCAGGAATCGAATTGGAGTCTCCTGCATTGCAGGTGGATTCTTTACCAACTGAGCAGCTAATTATAAGTTAGATTATAAAAATGGAGCCTTAGCCTGATAGGACTCATGGCCTTATCTGAAGAGGACACATCAGATGCATATGCTCAGAGGAAAGCGACAGGAGACCAAAGTGAGAAGGTACACTTTCACAGGCCCGAAAGAAAGTTCTCAACTCTGCCAGCACCTTGATTTCCGACTACCAGCCTCCAGAACCATGAGAAAGTGATTTTTCTGTTATTTAAGCCTCTTCAGTTCAGTTCAATTCAGTCACTCAGCTATGCCCGACTCTTTGCAATCCCATGGACTGCAGCATGCCAGGATTACCTGTCCATCAGCAACTCCTGGAGCTTACTCAAACTCATGTCCATCGAATCAGTGACACCACCCAACTATCTCATCCACTGTCACCCCTTTCTCCTCCTGCCTTCAATCTTTCCCAGCATCGTGGTTTTTTCTAATGAGTAAGGTAGCCAAAGTATTGGAGTTTCAGCTTCAGCATCAGTCCTTCCAATGAATATTCAGGACTGATTTCCTCTAGGATTTAATGGATAAATCTCCTTGCAGTCCAAGGGACTCTCAAGAGTCTTCTCGAACACCACAGTTCAAAAGCAACAATTCTTTGGTGCTCAGATTTCTTTATAGTTCAACTCTCACATCCATACATGACTACTGAAAAAACCACAGCTTTGATTAGATGGACGTTTGTCGACAAAGGAATGTCTCTGCTTTTTAATATGCTGTTTAGGTTGGTCATAGCCTTTCTTCCAAGGAGCAAGCGTCTTCTAATTTCATGACTGCAGTCACTATCTGCAGTGATTTTGGCGTCCAAAATGTAAAGTCTTCCACTGTTTCCATTGTTTCTCCATTTATTTGCCATGAAGTGATGGGACCAGATGCTATGATATTCATTTTCTGAATGTTGAGTTTTAAGCCAACTTTTTCACTTTTCTCTTTCACTTTCATCAAGAGGCTCTTTAGTTCTTCTTCACTTTATGCCATAAGGGTGGTGTCATCTACATATCTGAGGTTATTGATATTTCTCCCGACAATCTTGATTCCAGCTTGTGCTTCATCCAGTCCAGCATTTCGCATGATGTACTCTGCAGATAAGTTAAGTAAACAGGGTGACAATATGCACCTTGACAATACTCCTTTCCTGATTTGGAACTAATCTGTTGTTCCGTGTCTAGTTCTAACTGTTTCTTCTTGACCTGCATATAGATTTCTCAGGAGGCAGTTCAGGTGGTCTGGTATTCCCATCTCTTGAAGAATTTTCCACACTTTGTGTAATCCACATGTTCAAAGGCTTTGGCACCGTCAATACAGCAGAAGTAGTTGTTTTTCTGGAACTCTCTTGCTTTTTTGATGATCCAGTGGGTGTTGGCAATTTGATGTCTGGTTCCTCTGCCTTTTCTAAATCCAGCTTGAACATGTGGAAGTTCATGGTTCACGTACTGTTGAAGCCTGGCTTGGAGAATTTTGAGTAATTACTTTGCTAGCATGTGAGATGACTGTAATTATGCGGTAGTATAAACATTCTTTGGCATTGCCTTTCTTTGAGATTGGAATGAAAACTGACCTTTTCCAGTCCTGTGGCCACAGCTGAGTTTTCAAAATTTGCTGGCATATTGAGTGCAGCACTTTCACAGTATCATCTTTTTTGGATTTGAAATAGCTCAGCTGGAATTCCATCACCTCCACTAACTTTGTTTGTAGTGAAGCTTTCTAAGGCCCACTTAACTTCACATTTTCTTTCAGGATGTCTTACTCTAGGTAGGTGATCACACCATTGTAGTTATCTCCATCATGAAGATCATTTTTGTATCATTCTTCTGTGTATTCTTGCTACCTTTTATTAATATCTTCTGCTTCTGTTAGGTCCATACCATTTCTATTCTTTATTGCACCCATCTTTGCATGAAATGTTCCCTTAGTATCTCTGATTTTCTTGAAGAGATCTCTAGTCTTTCCCATTCTATTAAGGCTCTTAGTCTGTGGTATTCTGATAGGACAGCTGGAACTGACTAATACACTAATATTTGTATTAAATTATGTCCCGCCTTCCCATAACAATCCAGTTATATTTTTCCAACAAAGAATCAGGATGGCTTATTGGACAAAGGACTTTGGAGTCCAAAAAAGTAAAGTCAAGGAGTCCATGGGAAATGGAGTTTGGATCTCCTGGTTTTCACAGTTCAGACAAAAAGAAAAAAATATTAACACCCTCTCACATAACACTTGTTTTATAAAGTATCTTTTTACTAGGGATGTCTACTCTAAGTACCTCCTTGCAGACATCAAGCATAGGCAAAGGGCCATGGGAAGACAAAGATCAGCCACACTGCAGGAACAACATAAACTTAGCAATGATATGGGTTCTTTGTTACATGGACTTAACTCATTATCCTTCTGATATTTAAATTCTTTCTAGTTGAAAGGGATGTTAAAATTCCATTTTTTTTGGCCAGCCATGCTTGATGATTGTTGGTCAAGAGGGCAGAATAAAACCTTGGCCAGCACTGATTGATAAGGCTCTGTAGGCTGAGCGGTACTGTTGTTTAAACTGATTAAGGCTCGTCATTTTCTTACTTTTCTTCCAAAAGTATTTTTTGAGATCTGCTCTGTTGCCTGGGGAATTCCATGGATAGAGGGGCCTGATGGGCTACAGTCCATGGGGTTGCAAAGAGTTGGACACAACTGAGCAACTAACACATTTGAGGCTCTGTGGTTAGAGCAGAGAAGCAACAGCCTGAGTGTCTGCCTTCAGCTTCAAAAGAGTAGTTAAGTATAGACCACTATATGTAATTAACCGTATTAATAAAGAAAATGTTTTCTGATCATAGTAAGTACAGAAAAGATCATAAAAGAGAGTAATGGATAACTTTACATTATAATTTGGATAGAGTCTGAACTATGGTCAGACCACGCTAACATGGGGGAGCAGATATCAGGGCAATTAGTGTAAAGGCCCTGTGGCAGGAACCAGCTTAGGGTGTCTGAAAATCAGAATGAAGGATGGCACGACTGGGGTAAAGAGGGAGACTAAAGGAAGAGGGCCAAGTGGTACATGATCAGGAGAGCTGGGATTCTTCAAGCTTTGACCAACTGTTAGGGGTTTAAGCTAAGTGAATCTAACTACAAACAATGATCTACAGGCCAAATCAGCCTACACCCTGTTTTGAAATAAAGTTTGACTGGGGCACAGTCAAGCCCAGTCATGTAATTATTGTCTCTGCGTATGTCTGTGCTCAGTCACTTTAGTCATGTCCAACTTGGCAACCCCATGGATTGTAGCCCGCCAGCCTCCTCTGTCCACTGGATTATCCTCAAAGGAATATTGGAATGGGTTGCCATTTCCTCCTCCAGGGAATCTTCCTGACCGTGTGATCGAACTCATGTCTCCTGTGTCTCCTGCATTGGCAGGTGGATTCTTTACCCTTGAGCCACCTGGGAAGCTTCTTATTGTCTATGGCTCCTTTTTACAAGGGCAGAACTGAACACTTGTGACAAACTATACAGCCCACAAGACCTAAAACACTGACTAACCGGCCCTTTGTAGAAAGAGTTTGCTGGAGGGAAAGTGGTTTGGGGGAGCGGGGTTAGTTATGAGTCTCTGCAGTCATCCGATGGAGAGTTGAGGGTGACTTGGACCAGAGTGCTTGATAGCAGTACAGATGCCAGCAGGTGAACTAAGGCATGCTTTGTGAGAAGAGCTGGCACAATAGCTTCAAGTTTTTCAATATGGTGAGGGAGAGGAGAGGTAAAGAGGAATCAAAATATTTTTAGTGTTTTGCCTTGAGCAACTGAGTAGATAACAAAGTTCTGTACTGAGACAGGGAATTCTTAGAGAGGAGCAGCTTTGTGGAAACAGTAAGAATGAAGAGCTGTTAGAAATGTTCCATTTGAAATGCCTTTTTCTAAAGCCTCTCTTTGTTTGTTTGTTTGTTTGTTTTTTTGTCTCAGTGCAGTGATTCCCAAAGCAATCCAATGACTTCTTTTCCCTCTTTGGTGCATAACACAGCAAAACCCATGTGGCCAGTACACTGGTACTCGACACTTCCTTGGACGCTAAACCTTAAACATTCTGAAGGCAGGGGCCATGCCTGCATTGCACCCCGTTATACCTCCACGGCCAGCCCAGCACTGATGTGGGGAAGAAGCTCCATAAATAAAGGCTTGAAAGTGAACTGAAGAAATAGTAACACTCACAGTGAACTTATTTGACATTAGGAACTCATTGTACATACATTACATTATTAGCCCTTAGAAAAATCCTGCAAGCTAGTTGCTGCTATACCAATTGTACAGATTTGGAGACTGAGGTTTAGAGCAAGGGATCAAAATTACACTGGTACTCGACACTTCCTTGGACGCTAAACCTTAAACATTCTGAAGGCAGGGGCCATGCCTGCATTGCACCCCGTTATACCTCCACGGCCAGCCCAGCACTGATGTGGGGAAGAAGCTCCATAAATAAAGGCTTGAAAGTGAACTGAAGAAATAGTAACCACTCACAGTGAACTTATTTGACATTAGGAACTCATTGTACATACATTACATTATTAGCCCTTAGAAAAATCCTGCAAGCTAGTTGCTGCTATACCAATTGTACAGATTTGGAGACTGAGGTTTAGAGCAAGGGATCAAAAGCACAACTGCCTGCCCTACAGACCTGAGTCAGATAGAAATGGGTAAAGAGGAAGCAGGTATTAACTAGTGGGATGTAGCAGTCACAAGTACTGTAAGATAACTGCCTTCCTTAAGTGGGCAGTTGCTTCTTGGCTGCTACTGAAGCTCGTCCTATGAAAAAGCAATATTACCAGGTCTGATTTTTCAATCTAAGCTAAAAATCCAGTTTTTTAAATAAATGTGAAAACTTTCAATAAAAAAAAAAGACATTGTCCTAGAGCAATCAGTAGAGATTCCAATCCTGGCAGGCACCTCTCATACTTTTCTCTGTGTACTAACTGCCTTTCTAGAGGGGAGAAAGGCTAATGTAACTCCTTAGTAAATGTTACTGGTGAATCTGGCGTAACACACTGTCCCTGTGTGTTCAGTCAAATGTACTTTTTGTTAAAGATGCTTCTTACAATGGCTAAGGGTTTCGCTAGGCACTTGCCTTTTGTCTCTAGAACACTGTAACCATTCTCTGAGGTTTGAACATCTGCCTGATGCCTAGAGTGAAACCCCCCATCATACTGTCTGAGTGGCTAATGAATTCATGTAGTCCTTCTAATGCGATGATGCAACATGCTGACCTTACTGTGCCAACAATTCCTACAGTTTTAGGATAGTAAGATATTTAAAGATTTCAAATTCTTCCTTTTTTAAAAAAAAAGATTCATTTCTTGTTATTAAATCTGTTTTTTAGAGACTGGATATTATATTGGTGGTTTCGACTTAAATTAATTTCATAAAAAAAGATTAGAAATGCTATCACTGGCTTATCTTTCCATTTTAAGCAACAATTACCACTAAAAAGTGTAATAAGGAGGGAAGTACAGTGCTGAAAGTATTTAATAAATTGAATTCGGTAAAAAACTAGTGAAAGTCTATTATATGCCAGGATCTGTGCTAAGTCCCAGGATACAAAATGAATAAGCCATTGTCCTGCACTCCAGTTCCAGTGGGGAAAACAGATCATAAATAATAATAGAGATCCATGCTGTAATAGAAGGATTACAAAAGGCTCTGGGAACTTAGATAAAAGAATGATTAATAGTGACTTCATGTGGGCAGGGCTGGGAGAAGTTTAGGTCAAGGAATGCTCTACAAGAAAGGTTACAACTTAGCTCTAACTTTAAGCATGTCTGGAGTTTCAGAATTCAGGTGTAAGATGAGGTGCATTCTGGGTAACACAAGCAATTATCTATGAATAAGAAATGTACTATGAGTAAGATACTGTATTTAGCACTTATACTCCATTCTTCATAACAATCCAGTGAACTAACATATCTAAAAATGACCATCTTCCAGATTAAGAAATAGAGGGCCACAAAGGTTAAGTAATTTATCCAGGGCTTTACAGCTAGTCATTAGCAAAATATGTATTTTATTCCAAAGCTTGGGCTATTAAACACTATATCACCAGGTAGGGTAAAAAGGATGTAGATATATACTACTTTAGTTTGAGGGTTAGAGATTAGTCTATTATGAATAAAGGTAACTTGAATTGATGTGTGCTGCAATAGGCGGTACAGGTAGGGATCAACTGTGAATATTATGATGTAAGACTTGTAAACTGGATCCATATTTTAAGCCTGCAGAGTTGAAGCTTTACTTCACAGACATCAAGGATTCTTTGAATGGTTGTAAAATTCATGGCCAAGAATGAGCTCATTGGATAAATTCAGGGGCTTTGAAGCAGCTCTGGAGAAATCAAATGCTAGAAAACTTGCTAATAGATTACTGAAATAATACAGACAAAAGACAATGATGGTCCAAGCTCAGGGACTGGCAGTAAGGACAAAAAAGATAAGGATGTAAAATGACATTGTGGAGGGAAAGATCAACATGATTTCAGAATGAATTTATGGAAGGGATGAGGAGAGGTATCACTGGTGATGCCAGGGATTCTGGCTTGAATAATTGAGTAGGTGTTGATGTGAAAGGTGGAGCATAACAGAAAGGTCTAGGGATGTTCAAATTGATAAGTCTAAGAAATACTGGGAATATGGAAATTTGTCTTGAAAACATAGATTTAGGAACCACAAAAAAGGGGGATATCATCTACACTGAGGCAAAGTGTGGAAATGAGAGGAAATGAAGACCTGAGACACAACAGCAATACCAGTAACAGTTACACAAGAATGTTAACAACAAGGTTTAACCTGATACTAAGCACAAACCTTTCCAGTCCCTCTGCAATTTTAGTTAATTGTTTAAAATTAACCAAGGTATAGTAACTTCTCTTTCTTTTTTACAGATATAAGTATTTAACAGTTAGTGGGTCAGAGCATTCACTAGTACCAGGCTATCAGAGAACTGGACATTTTACAGTTGGGGATCCATAATGATAATTGAGATAATTTACTTTAATCTACATAGGTGTGTATATCCTATAGGGCCTTAATAAAAAGGAACACAACTTACTTACATTCATGTAACTCATATAAAATGTCATAAACAGATCAGTGCAAAAAGAAAGGTCTAACATAAATATTTAAATATTTTTTAAGAGGAAATAGTTAATGTGATTACTAATGTTCCAATTGTAATGAACTAAAAGAAAGTATAATGCTTTGAAAGAATTACTTTTCAAAGCACCTTATATTTCTAGGTAGGGATGAAAGCATTAGAACAAAGCATTCTATCAAAGACAATTTGCATTCATTTTCTCTCTATAGGAGAAATAATTTGTCAGTAAAGGTCAACAGAATCCAACAGGGAGGCTCTTGCCCTCCCTCCTTACCCTGGTGCGCGCAGACTAGAACAGTCTAACTCTTTAGCCTTGGAATTACTACAGACTCCACCTCCCCAGCTGTTCAGAAAGGCTTTGTTCATGAAAAGTTCTCATGGTTATAAAACACTAAGCAAAAAAAACCTTGTTCTCCTGTGATGTGCTGTATTACATTTCTTTTTGTTTGAGGAATTGAAAAAGCTTTACAAGTAAGACCTAATAAATTTCTTTAAGACAGCTGTTTGTGGGAACTCTTCCCCATTCAATGGAGACTGGGGACAGGTAAGGGAGAAGAGAGGCTGAGAGAAAAGGAGGGCAAACAGGCACTCTCTGTCATCTAACGTCACCAAAGAAGTTCAGGGTTGCACACATTTGTCCTCCGACTGGCCTTGTCTAGCTAAACAGTTAGCACTTTACCCTTCCCAGCTGGTAGCTGCTGTTTCTAGAGTTTGCCATCTGTTAACACAGGTGAGCAACAGCAAACAAAACACCAGAAGTCCAGAGGGTAGGAGATAAAAGAAGGAAGTCAAGAAAAATGAACAATTCCAGGTGTTTTTTGTGTTTAAGAAACTGTTAGATACTGTCACATTTCCTGTAAGCACTCAATAAATACTTAGCTTCTTGCCTTTCACATAATTTATGCTATCTGATTAAAGGAAACCAAAGAATCCCTGTGAATTAAAACTGCTGGTCATGAAGCAAATCAATTTATGTATCACAGTGCAGAAGCATGAAGGAAAGACTGGTGCAGAGCTCGGTCAAGTCAGCTTGTATGCTCTGCTTAGAGATTACACCAAGTATGACCCATTCCATTCACACATAACACTGCTACCAAAAATGAAGAATCCAAGGAACAAGGGATGGAAGTCGCCACTGAGACAAAGAATACAAAATATCCACCATCTTCTCTCTAGCAGAGAACTCTTCACAAATGAAGTTGCTGCCTGAGGTTTTACTTTGTTAACAGATCAGGGATTGTGATGGGACATTAGGGAGACACTTTTTTACTCTGTGTGTGTGTGTGTTTAGTTGCTCAGTCATGTCCAACTCATTTCAATCTCATGGACCGTAGCCTGCCAGGTTCCTCTGTCCATGGGGATTCTCTAGGCAAGAATCCTGGAGTGAGTTGCCATTCCATCCTTCAGGGGATCAACCCAGGGATCAAACCCAGGTATCCCACATTGCAGGCCGATTCTTTACTGTCGGAGCCACCGGGGAAGCCCAAGAATACTGGAGTGGGTAGCCTATCCCTTCTCCATGAGGAACTTCCCTATGGATTGAACCAGGGTCTCCTGCATTTCAGGATTCATTGCAAGCTGAGCTACCTGGGAAGTCCTTACTCTCTCTACCCATAGGATTAAACTTGGTCCTGATATTTTTGCAAAAAGCGAGAGAAAGTGTTTGGAAAGTACTTAAGACCAATATATATCATTTTTAGAGCATTTTGAAGATTTTTGATAAAGACATACGATGGAAAATTTCATGTAAGCATTTATCTATGTCAGTCAATATAAAATTTTATACATATACATTAATTCACAAGATCGGCTTCTTTTTTCTTTTCTGGAATGTAACAAGTATGGATGTTGATCACTTGGTTTTCATCTCAAAATATAAGCCATAAATATTTTTAAACTAACACCTACCCTACAGCATATGCCATTTAACTTTTAAAGGACAAACTTATCTATTAAAAGGCTATTCATCATCAACTTATTTTAGGTAAGATAGATGCAGTAACAAACAGTTTACTAAAAATTCAGAAAATAATACGGGTCACTGAAGTTTGATTCCTCCAGTTAAAGTATGAAGACAATAATGAGAATAAAGAAGCACAGAGGTAATCAAAATATCTACTTTTTCCTGATTTTACAGCTTAATTTAAACAATTATAGAAATGTGGATGGCACTGTAACAAATAATGTAAATAATTTCTGTTGGTAATGGAAAAACTTAATGATTAACTGCTCAAACACAAATGAAAACTAATTTTAGGAAAGGTATAAGTAACTTATTTGAAAAAAATTTAATACTACATAGAGCAAAGAAAATTATTAGTATTTTCAAAAGACTAAGATAATCTACAGTTTACCAGTTCAGTTCAGCTCAGTTGTTTCTGAATCTTTGTGACAACACCCTTATGGCAGAAAGTGAATAACTATAGAGCCTCTTGATAAAAGTGAAAGATGAGAGTGAAAAAGTTGGCTTAAAGCTCAACATTCAGAAAACGAAAATTGTGGCATCCAATCCCATCACTTCATGGCAGATGGGGAAACAGGGGAAAGAGTGGCTGATGTTATTTTTGGGGGGCTCCAAAATCACTGTAGATGGTGATTGCAGCCATGAAATTAAAAGACGCTTACTCCTTGGTAGGAAAGTTATGACCAACCTAGACAGCATATTAAAAAGCAGAGACATTACGTTGTCAACAAAGGTCTGTCTAGTCAAGGCTATGGTTTTTCCAGTAGTCATGTATNGGGTCGCAAAGAGTCAGACACGACTGAGCGACTGAACTGAACTGAACTCCTTGGAAGGAAAGTTATGACCAACCTAGACAGCATATTAAGAAGCAGAGACATTACTTTGTCAACAAAGGTCTGTCTAGTCAAGGCTATGGTTTTTCCAGTAGTCATGTATGGATGTGAGAGTTGGACTATAAAGAAAGCTGAGCACAGAAGAATTGATGCTTTTGAACTGTGGTGTTGGAGAAGACTCTTGATAGTCCCTTGGGCTGCAAGGAGATCCAACCAGTCCATCCTAAAGGAGATCAGTCCTCTGTGTTCATTGGAGGGACTGATGTTGAAGCTGAAACAGCAAACTTAGAGGAAGAGATGGTTGGACGGCATCACTGACACAATGGAAATGGGTTTGGTTAGACTCCGGGAGTTGGAGATGGACAAGGAGGCCTGGAGTGCTGCCATTCATGGGGTTTCAAAGAGTTGGACATGACTGAGCGACTGAACTGAACTGAACTGAAGCTAGAACCAAAATTCTAAATAACACTAGAATATGAGTTGGAAGATTGTTATTAGATTCAAAGTATCCTTGAGAATTAATATGCTTAAAGACATTGGTGTTAGAGTTTTGTTAGGTTGTATAGACTCATACAAAAGTAATGAGGTATCTCTAAAGTAATAAGTAGTGAGTATAGAACTTCTGAAAATAGGCAAGAAGTCAAACATTTCCAGGAAGACAAGAAAGATGGTATTTTAAAAAGAAATTAAAAGCAAGACATTTGAGATTATGACATGGAAATTTTCTATAAATGAATCCAGATATATGAGAATCAAATGTGAACAGACTTTTGATGGATTAAATATGGTTACAAAAGTTTATTACTGTTTGAAAGGTGGTGTTTATATCCCTTCCCACTGAATATGGGCTGGCTCGGAGGTACTTAGGCACTAGAATGCAACAGAAATTAAATTTTGCAAATTTCAGGCTTAGCCTTTAAGAGAATGATCAGTTCTCAGTTTTTTCTCCTTGCAACATTTATATTTGGAAAGCTTCTCTACAGAGCCCAGTTGCTGGTGTGAACAACTCAGCAGCACGGAGAGGCCCAATACAAACTTTGGTCCCAGGTAAGTCTCATCTTTAAGGGAGAACTTAATATGTGCCAGACTCTGTTCTAAGGTCTTTATACTCTTAATCAGAACACTTTACTACTTTCTCTAGAAGAAAATGAGATAAAAATTTTAAACAAATATGCACTTAGTTCAGTTCAGTTCAGTCGCTTAATCGTGTCCAACTCTATGTGACCAAGTCTCATCTTTAAGGGAGAACTTAATATGTGCCAGACTCTGTTCTAAGGTCTTTATACTCTTAATCAGAACACTTTACTACTTTCTCTAGAAGAAAATGAGATAAAAATTTTAAACAAATATGCACTTAGTTCAGTCAGTTCAGTCGCTTAATCGTGTCCAACTCTATGTGACCCCATGAATCGCACCACGCCAGGCCTCCATGTCCATCACCAACTCCCAGAGTTCACTCAGACTCACATCCATTGAGTCCATGATTCCATCCAGCCATCTCATCCTCGGTCATCCCCTTCTCCTCCTGCCCCCAATCCCTCCCAGCATCAGGGTCTTTTCCAATGAGTCAACTCTTCGTATGAGGTGGCCAAAGTACTGGAGCTTCAGCTTTAGCATCATTCCTTCCAAAGAAATCCCAGGGCTGTTCTCCTTCAGAATGGACTGATTGGATCTCCTTGCAGTCCAAGGGACTCTCAAGAGTCTTCTCCAACACCACACCTCAAAAGCATCAATTCTTCAGTGCTCAGCCTTCACAGTCCAACTCTCACATCCATACATGACCACAAGTAAAACCATAGCCTTGACTAGATGGACCTTAGTCGGCAAAGTAATGTCTCTGCTTTTGAATATACTATCTAGGTGGGTCATAACTTTTCTTCCAAGGAGTAAGCATCTTTTAATTTCATGGCTGCAGTCACCTACATCAATGCTAATCAAAAGCAAGCTAGGATAGCCTGTATAACAACATAAATTGTAAAGAAAAGAGCATTGCTAGAGACAGAGATCATTATGTAATGACAAAAGCTTCAATAATTCAGGAGATTATGATAATTTTAAATTCTTAAAGTTATAATATATTTAAAATAATGCAGATTTAAATATAATAATCCATAAGCTATATTGATACATTTTTAAAAAAATAGTATCATAGAGCAAGATTTTTAGCATAGCTATTTCAGTAGTGTATACATCACGCAGGAAAAAAATCAGTAGAACAACAGAAGATTTGAAAATACAGTAAAATAATTAAACTTTATATAATTTACCTATATAGACTATTGCACCAAACTGGAAGTTATGCATTCTTTTCAAGCTTATAATGAAGATTTGTCACATATTAGGTAAGAAATTACAAACAGTTCATATATTTTGATAATATTTTCTACCACAAAACAATTAGGCAGAAATCAATAGCATAAACTCTACTAGAAAAAATACCCATATATATCATCAACCCTATTCATAAACAAGAAAGCAAAATCTTAAAAAATCTATCAAACTGAATCCAAAAATATACTAAATATGTAATATATTAAGACCAAGTTGTATTTATCACAATAATACAATATTGGATTCAATTTATGTACTATCTTATTCTACTGGGTTAATATAACCATTGTATAATCTTATTAAAGTGACAAATTCTCGAATCATCTGTCTTTCCATCTATAAAATGGTGACAGCTATATTCAATCTCTATCTCAAAGGATAAAGATGATCAAATAAAAGAAAGTTCAATAATTATAAGTGTGGTTTGTGAAGTGAGAAACACTGTAAAAATAAGATGAATTATTTTTATTATGTGCAAAATTTGTTATTGGTATTTCTTTTTTCCTTCTCAGCCAATATCAAAAAATTGTCAATAAGCTACACAGAATACTATGGCTACTGCTGCTTCTGCTGCTAAATCGCTTCAGTCGTGTCCGACTCTGTGACCACATAGATGGCAGCCCACCAGGCTGCCCCATCCCTGGGATTCTCCAGGCAAGAACACTGGAGTGGGTTGCCATTTCCTTCTCCAATACTATGGCTAACACTAGTTAAGTGTGTTCTTAAAACAAAAAACAAAATGTGAAATGTACATGTAAAATGGCTTCTAAGTTTATTTCTGCTGTTGTTTAGTCACTAAGTTCTATTCAAGTCTTTCCAACTCCATGGACTGTAGCCCGCCAGCCTCCTCTGTCCATGGGATTTCCCAGTAAGAACACTGGAGTGCATTGCCATTTCCTTCTCCAGGGGATCTTCCTGACCACAGATCAAACCTGTGTCTCCTGCATTGACAGGTGCATTCTTTACCACTGAGCTACCAGGAAAACCCCCTGTCCCTCTGCTAGAGAAGTTTAATATTCTGTATAGTATCAGTTCAGTTCAATTCAGTCACTCAGTTGTGTCCGACTCTTTGCGACCCATGAATTGCAGCAACGCCAGGCCTCCCTGTCCATCACCAACTCCCGGAGTTCACTCAGACTCACATGTCAGTGATGCCATCCAGCCATCTCATCCTCTGTCATCCCCTTCTCCTGCCCCCAATCCTTCCCAGCATCAGAGTCTTTTCCAGTAAGTCAACTCTTCACATGAGGTGGCCAAAGTACTGGAGTTTCAGCTTCAGCATCATTACCTCCAAAGAAATCCCAGGGCTGATTTCCTTCAGAATGGACTGGTTGGATCTCCCTGCAGTCCAAGGGACTCTCAAGAGTCTTCTCCAACACCACAGTTCAAAAGCATCAATTCTTCAGCATTCAGCTTTCTTCATAGTCTAACTCTCACATCCATACTTGACCACTGTAAAAACCATAGCCTTGACTAGATGGACTTTTGTTGGCAAAGTAATGTCTCTGCTTTTCAATATGCTATCTAGGTTGGTCATAACTTTTCTTCCAAGGAGTAAGCGTCTTTTAATTTCATGGCTGCAGTCACCATCTGCAGTGATTTTGGAGGCCCCTAAAATAGTCACAAGCTGGAATCAAGATTGCTGGGAGAAATATCAATAACCTCAGATATGCAGATGACACCACCTTTATGACAGAAAGTGAAGAGGAACTAAAAAGCCTCTTGATGAAAGTGAAAGTGGAGAGTGAAAAAAGTTGGCTTAAAGCTCAACATTCAGAAAACGAAGATCATGGCATCTGGTCCCATCCCTTCATGGGAAATAGATGGGCAAACAGTGGAAATAGTGTCAGACTTTATTTTTCTGGGCTCCAAAATTACTGCAGATGGTGACTGCAGCCATGAAATTAAGTCTGCTCATAATGAATTCAACTTTAGATATCTGAAAATGCTTTCATTTTGCCATATTTTAACATATTTATCAGAATATGGAATTTTAGGTCAATGGTTTCTGTTTCTCAGTAGTTGGAAAGACAATGGGCTTTTTCACAGTAGCTGAAAAGAAAATGGTCCACAGTTTTCTCATTTATTTCCCATATAAATTTGCTATCATCTTTATCACTGCCCCTTTGTAAATAAAGTAAGATATGTTTTCTTCTCTGGATACTTTTAATATTTATCTCCTCATTGGTGATTTTAAATAGTTAAATTATAATGTACCATTTTAGCCTTAAAGAGAAATTTTGAAAAAGCTTGGCCATTATTTCTTCAAATATTTTTTTCTGTCCCCACCTCTCACTTTTCTATTTTAAATATTCTAATTTAATGGTTATTAGGCTGATTGAAGTCAACCAGTAGCTTACTGATGCTCTGGTCTTTATTATTATTCTCTCCATGTTTGTGTTTTTCATCTTGATAACTTCTATTGCTATTGCTATGTATTCAAGTTCAATAATAGTTTCTTTTCTAATGTCTAGATACCTGTTGGTTCATTTCTATCTGCAACAGACATGTAATACTTGTACAATTAGAAAGAAAACAATAAATGTCATTAAAATGAAAAATATATATCATAAATGTATGATTTTTATTTCTGGACTTTCAATTCTCTTTCATATATATATATATATATATATATGTCATCCTGTCAGTACCACATAGTCCTAATTCAGTTCAGTTCAGTTGTTCACTTGTGTTCTACTCTGCAACACCATGAACCACAGCACGCCAGGCCTCCCTGTCCATCACCAACTCCTGGAGTCTACCCAAACCCATGTCCATTGTATCAGTGATGCCATCCAACCATCCTCCATCGTCCCCTTCTCCTGCCCTCAATCTTTCCCAGCATCAGGGTCTTTTCAAATGTGTCAACTCTTTCCATCAGGTGGCCAAAGTACTGGAGTTTCAGCTTCAACAACAGTCCTTCCAATGAACACCCAGGGCTAATCTCCTTTAGGATTGATGGGTTGGATCTCCTTGAAGTCCAAGGGACTCTCAAGAGTCTTCTCCAACACCACAGTACAAAAGCATCAATTCTTCGGCACTCAACTTCCTTTATAGTCCAACTCTCACACCCATGCATGACCACTGGAAAAATCACAGTCTTGACTAAACGGACCTTTGTGATAAAGTAATGTCTCTGCTTTTTAATACGCTGTCTAGGTTGGCCAGAGAAGGCAATGGCACCCCACTCCAGTACTCTTGCTTGGAAAATCCCATGAACGGAGGAGCCTGGTGGGCTGCAGTACATGGGATTGCGAAGTTGGACACGACTGAGCAACTTCACTTTTACTTTTCACTCTCATGCATTGGAGAAGAAAATGGCAACCCACTCCAGTGTTCTTGCCTGGAGAATCTCAAGTACAGAAGAGCCTGGTAGGCTGCCATCTCTGGGGTTGCACAGAGTCGGACACGACTGAAGAGACTTAGTAGTAACAGCAGCTAGGTTGGTCATAACTTTCCTTCCAAGGAGTAAGTATTTTTTAATTTCATGGCTGCAGTCACATTTTGGACCCCAGAAAAATAGTCAGCCACTGTTTCCACTGTTTCCCCATCTATTTGCCATGAAGTGACAGGACAAGATACCATGATCTTAGTTTCCTGAATACTGAGCTTTAAGCCAACTTTTCCCACTCTCCTCCTTGACTTTCATCAAGAGGCTCTTTAGTTCTTCACTTTCTGCCATAAGAGTAGTGTCATCTGCATATCCGGAGAAGACAATAGCACCCCACCCCAGTACTCT
Organism: Aepyceros melampus; assembly: GCA_006408695.1. NCBI lineage: Eukaryota > Metazoa > Chordata > Mammalia > Artiodactyla > Bovidae > Aepyceros > Aepyceros melampus. The sequence goes on from SJXQ01004450.1 coordinate 90,593, forward strand.
TGCCTGGAAACTCCCATGGATGGAGGAGCCTAGCAGGCTACAGTCCATGAAGTCGCTAAGAGTCCAACATGACTGAACGATTTCACTTTCACTTTTCACTTTCATGCCTTAGAGAAAGAAATGGCAACCCACTCCAGTGTTCTTGCCTGGAGAATCCCAGGGACAGGGAAGACTGGTGGGCTGCCATCTATAGGGTCGCACAGAGTCAGACACGACTGAAGTGACTTAGCTGCAGCAGCAGCATCTGCATATCTGAGGTTATTGATATTCCTGATTACTGTAGCTTTTGTGTTAAGTTTTGAATCAAGAAATATAAATCTCCAAAGTTATTCTTTTCATATATATATTTATAAATATAATATATTCATATATACTATATATATTTACAAATATATATGTTTGTGTATATATATATATATATATATATATATATATATATATATGCATATATATCCTCTCCCCATGAGCCTCCCTTCTCCCTCCATCCCACCCCTCTCGATCATCACAGAGGACTGGGCTGAGCTCCCTGCTAGTTTTACAGTGGCTTCCCGCTAGTTATCTCTTTTACTCATGGTAGNTATATATATATATATATATATATATATATATATATATTACTATTCTGAGTCCCTTGCATTTTCATAAAATTTAAAAGATTAGTACTTTCTCAGCCTTTCCTCAGTAGATGAAAACAGCCCTGCTCCTGCAAGTGGCCTTCAAGATTCCCAAGATGTGGCAAATATTTTCAAAGCCCAGTAAGAACATCTCATTCCTTAATTTTCTCTCTTTTCAGTTAACTTTTTTTAGGTCCAACTGGTAGTGTCACCTCTGACAGCTGCAATGTTAAAAAATTGCCCCTTAATATTTCAAAAGAAATTCTGACAACAGAGCTACTCACACTGAGTGAGTTCTGACTGAGGTCAAATAAGGAAAAGCCCTAGGAATAATGCTTTTCAGTGAGCTTCTAGACAGGTCAAATAGTGACATTTCTGGGGATTGGACTTTGGAGGGATTTTTAACCTTTTTGTCTCCTCCAGTGACTGCTAGGCTGCTGGTAATGCTGTTGACCTTCAAAGCTGCAATTAAGTTGGGGAAAAGGGACAGAATTAGGGAAATATAAAAACATCACAAACCTCAGTGTTATTACTGAAATACAGCTGTTTTTCTTGAATAGCACTCTTTGGAATGTTTCAAGCATTACATTAAATTCCAGAATTCTGAAAAAAGGGTTCAGACAGATTTTGCCAGTGTTCTCATTGCTTTATGAAGAAGCATATTTTCCAAAGTCCTTAATCTGCCATTCCAGAGTGCTTCTATCTGTGATAGAATTTAGTCAGAGTTTCCTGGTGGCTCAGAGGTTAAAGCGTCTGCCTCAATGCGGAGACCCGGGTTCAAACCCCGGGTTGGGAAGATCCCCTGGAGAAGGAAATGGCAACCCACTCCAGTATTCTTGCCTGGAGAATCCCATGGACAGAGGAACCTGGTAGGCTATAGTCCACAGGGTCGCAAAGAGTTGGACACGACTGAGCAATTTCACTTCACTTCACTTTATGGCTAATCTAGATTCCCTACAAGATTTTTACCTTTAGGTTCCACTTGCTACCCTTATATTCTTCTTCAATCTGGGGTTTTATTTTCTTGATTTCAGGGAAGAGAATTTTTAAAATTTATCTTTTAACCTACAAATTCATGTATTTCAGACAGGGAGGGTACTTTTCTTCATGAGTTCTATACACAGTATTGAACAAAAGTGTAAAATCATTTTCTAAAATGATAGGCAAGAATTTAGTAAGGTGAGATAATTTGAAGATCAAGAACAAAATGTAATTTTTCTAAAGTCTCCATGGGTGGTAAGAGATGAGATGCATAACAAAGGTGATTGCACAATTCTTCATCAGGGAAAAAAGTCAAATCTTTTAATACAGTGGAAATACAGAATGGGGACAGGAATGGCAGAATACCAAGAGTCTAGGATTGTGGGGAGAAGCAGTTAAGGAAGATCTTGTTTTATGATATGTTTTTTTCTGTGAATGAAATGTAGAAAAAAGTTGGAAATGATAGAATATATTCTTGAAAAATATAAAGTCAAGGTAAAAAAAACTAAGTCTTTAAAAAATGTGGAGGATTGAGGGAGAAACCCAAGGACTCAGTATAATATTTCTCAGCTTTGAGAATGTAGCAAGAATAAAGAACAATGTCTTGTTCAATGTTCTTGTTGTTCTTGTAATGTCAATAATCCGCACCATTGTGTGATTTAATGTAACACTGGAATGCTCAGTAATATAACACTGAGGCTGAAGCCACATGGAATCCCCTCCTTTTCACCAAATACATTATGTCATTATACTTGTTCAATGCCCTTATCCAGTTATCTACAATACAAAGCATCTATTCATTCTCATTTGCTTCTCTCCAAGGGAGACACAATGCCTTATCTGATTAGTGACTTAAAATAAAGAGCCATAGCCTTCATGATAACTGTACTTCAGATCACCCTTCTTGCATATAACCCTTCTTGCATATAACTTCTTGTGGAGTACAGCCACAGAAACAGTCTTTCCTGCATTGTATGAAAAGAAACAGTTCTTATCTTCTTTTTATTTGTTTTACTTTACAATATTGTATTGGTTTTGCCATACATTGACTTGAATCCACCATGGGTGTACATATGTTCCCCATCCTGAACCCACATCCATCCCATCCCTCTGGGTCATCCCAGTGCACCAGTCTCGAGCACCCTGTATCATGCATCAAAACTTGACTGGTGATTCATTTCACATATGATAATTTACATGTTTCAATACCATTCTCCCATATCATCCTGCCCTCACTCTCTCCCACAGAATCCAAAAGACTGTTCTATACATCTGTGTCTCTTTTGCTATCTCACATACAGGGTCATTGCTACCATCTTTCTAAATTTCATATGTGTTAGTATACTGTATTGGTGTTTTTCTTTGTGGCTTACTTCACTCTGTATAATAGGCTCCAGTTTCATCCACCTCAGTAAAACTGATTCAAATGTATTCTTTTTAATGGCTGAGTAATACTCCATTGTGTATATGTACCACTGCTTTCTTATCCATTTGTTTGTTTCTTCCATGTCTTGGCTATTATAAACAATGCTGTGATGAACACTGGGGTACACATGTCTCTGCTGGGTCATATGGCAGTTCTATTTCCAGTTTTTTAAGGAATCTTCACACTGTTCACCATAGTGGCTGTACTAATTTGCATTCCCACCAACAGTGTAAGAGGGTTCCCTTTTCTCCACACCCTCTCCAGCATTTATTGCTTGTAGACTTTTGGATAGCAGTCATTCTGACTGGCATGAAATGGTACCTCATTGTGGTTTTAATGAACATTGGGGTACACGTGTCTCTTTCAATTCTGGTTTCCTTGGTGTGTATGCCCAGCAGTGGGATCGCTGGATCATAAGGCAGTTCTATTTGCAATTTTTTAAGGAATCTCCACACTGTTCTCCATAGTGGCTGTACTAATTTGCATTCCCACCAACAGTGTAAGAGGGTTCCCTTTTCTCCACACCCTCTCCAGCATTTATTGCTTGTAGACTTTTGGATAGCAGTCATTCTGACTGGTGTGAAATGGTACCTCATTGTGGTTTTGATTTGCATTTCTCTGATAATGAGTGATGTTGAGCATCTTTTCATGTGTTTGTTAGCCATCTGTATGTCTTTTTTGGAAAAATGTCTGTTTAGTTCTTTGGGCCACTTTTTGATTGGGTCACTTATTTTTCTGGAATTGAGCTGCAGGAGTTGCTTGTATATTTTTGAGATTAATTCTTTGTCCATTGCTTAATTTTCCATTATTTTCTCCCATTCTGAAGGCTGACTTTTCACCTTGCTTATAGTTTCCTTTGTTGTGCAGAAGCTTTTAATTTTAAAGTAAGAGGGTTCCCTTTTCTCCACACCCTCTCCAGCGTTTATTGCTTGTAGACTTTTGGATAGCAGCCATTCTGACTGGTGTGAAACCCTGCTTATCTAACTTATATGCAGAGTACATCATGAGAAATGCTGGACTGGATGAAGCACAAGCTGGAGTCAAGATTGCTGGGAGAAATATGAATAAACTCAGATATGCAGATGATACTACCATTATGGCAGAAAGTAAAAAAGAACTAAAGAATCTCTTGATGAAAATGAAAGAGGAGAGTGAAAAGGTTGGCTTATAACTCAACATTCAGAAAGCTAAGATCATGGCATTTGATCCCAACCCTTCATGACAAATAGTTGGGGAAAGAGTGGAAACAGTGAGAAATTTTTTGGGGGGAAGGGCTCCAAAATCACTGCAGATGGTGACTTCCACCATGAAATTAAAAGACGCTTACTCCTTGGAAGAAAAGTTATGACCAACCTAGATAGCATATTACAAAGCAGAGACATTACTTTGCCAACAAAGGTCTGTCTAGTCAAAGCTATGGTTTTTCCATTAGTCATGTATGGATGTGAGAGTTGGACAAAAAGAAATCTGAGTGGCGAAGAATTGATGCTTTTGAACTGTGGTGTTGGAGAAGACTCTTGAGAGTCCCTTGGATGGCAAGGAGATCCAACCAGTCCATCCTATAGGAGATCAGTCCTGAATATTCATTGGAAGGACTGATGCTAAAGTTAAAACTCCAATACTTCGGTCACCTGATGTGAAGAACTGACTCATTTGAAAAGACCCTGATGCTGGAAAAGATTGAAGGCAAGAGGATAAGGGGATGACAGAGGATGAGATGGTGGGATGGCATCACTGACTCAATGGACATAAATTTGAGTAGGCTCTGGGAGTTGGTGATGGACAGGGAGGTCTGGCATGCTGTGTCCATGGGTTGCAAAGAGTTGGACACGACTGAGCTACTGAACTGAATTGAGCTAAATAAGCATTTGAATGAATGAAAATATCAACCCAGCACACTGTTCAAAGTCAGGACTTCTTGGCCTATGTTTTAGTCACATCTTTTTGATGTTACTTTCTTATCACTCTGTTTCCCTTTGAAAACATGTCAATAAATGCATTATTCCATTTATAAGACTCATTCTTTATTTTAAATTGTTACATTAGATTTTTCTGTAATTTCCTTCCTTTTTTGCCCAGATTAACTTCTGTTTTCTAAAGTCATCAAAAAACAGAATATGGAAAACCACATGCCATCCTGCTGTAGATTATTGAGAACTGGAGGCTGATTAATTATTAAGATTATTCATTCTGAAGTACTATAGTCAATCATGTCATTGGCATCTTTCTAGAACTACCTTTTTTCATTGTTTTTAAAAATAGAAATAATCCTAACATTTAAATTTATATATTAAATATGCATAAGTGTATATATTAAACTTGAATTAAATTACTATATTTTCATTTCCCTTCAACAGATAATGTTTAAAAGTTTAAATTTCAAATCTTAAAGTCAATAGTGCTTTCAGAAGGATCAGTTTCTAATTATATAGTGAGATCTGGTACGGAAATCACTTAAAATGTAAAAATTCACTTTATAGAGGAAAGAATTCATCTCTTCCATAAAGCAAACTTTAGCTAAATAGCTCATGTAAGAAACAAGATAGGAAAAAATATTAACAAACTATAGTCAGAGTAAATGTATCATCATGTGGTATCTATTACTATTTTGTAACATACTACTTAGCTATTGTTTTTTCAGTTGCTTATATTTTTGATCACATACATCAACCCTGATCAAATGATCATGGAGGACCTTGCAAAAAATGGTAACAAAATTCAAATTTTATCTTAAGAGCAATGCAGCACCATTGAGGGGGTGGTTCTTAAGCAAGGAGAATATTATCAGGTTGTGTCTTAGAAATTTCACTCCACTGGATGGTGAATGGAATAGAAGAAATCAGAACTAAAGGCAGGGAGAGCTATTGAGCTAGAATTTGATAGTGACAACATGCGTGTGTGGGAAAGTTGCTCAGTTCAGTTCAGTTCGTCGTTCAGTCGTGTCTGACTCTTTGTGACCCCATGAATCACAGCATGCCAGGCCTCCCTGTCCATCACTAACTCCTGGAGTTCACTCAGACTCATGTTCATCGAGTCCGTGATGCCATCCAGCCATCTCATCCTCTGTCGTCCCCTTCTCCTCTGCCCCTAATCCCTCCCAGCATCAGGGTCTTTTCCAATGAGTCAACTCTTCACATGAGGTGGCCAAAGTACTGGAGTTTCAGCTTTAGCATCATTCCTTCCAAAGAAATCCCAGGGTTGATCTCCTTCAGAATGGACCGGTTGGATCTCCTTGCAGTCCAAGGGACTCTCAAGAGTCTTCTCCAACACCACAGTTCAAAAGCATCAATTCTTCAGTGCTCAGTCTTCTTCACAGTCCAACTCTCACATCCATACATGACTACTGGAAAAACCATAGCCTTGACTAGACAGACCTTAGTGGGCAAAGTAATGTCTCTGCTTTTGAATATGCTATCTAGGTTGGTCATAACTTTACCAAGGAGTAAGCTTCTTTTAATTTCATGGCTGCAGTCACCATCTGCAGTGATTTTGGAGACCCAAAAAATAAAGTCTGACACTGTTTCCACTGTTTCCCCATCTATCTGCCATGAAATGATGGGGCCAGATACCATGATCTTCGTTTTCTGAATGTTGAGCTTTAAGACAACTCTTTTGCTTTCCTCTTTCACTTTCATCAAGAGGCTTTTTAGTTCCTCTTCACTTTCTGCCATAAGGGTGGTGTCATCTGCATATCTCAGGTTATTGATATTTCTCCCGGCAATCTTGATTCCAGCTTGTGTTTCTTCCAGTCCAGCATTTCTCATGATGTACTCTGCATATAAGTTAACTAAGCAGGGGGACAATATACAGCCTTGACGTGCTCCTTTTCCCATTTGGAATCAGTCTGTTGTTCCCTGTCCAGTTCTAACTGTTGCTTCCTGATCTGCATACAGATTTCTCAAGAGGCAGATCAGGTGGTCTGGTATTCCCATCTCTTTCAGAATTTTCCAAGTTTATTGTGATCCACACAGTCAAAGGCTTTAACATAGTCAATAAAGCAGAAGTAGATGTTTTTCTGGAACTCTCTTGCTTTTTCTATGATCCAGCGGATGTTGGCAATTTGATCTCTGGTTCCTTTGCCTTTTCTGAAACCAGCTTGAACATCAGGGAGTTCACAGTTCACGTACTGTTGAAGCCTGGCTTGGAGAATTTTGAGCATTATTTTACTAGTGTGTGAGATGAGTGCAATTGTGCGGTAGTTTGAGCATTCTTTGGCATTGCCTTTCTTTGGAATTGGAATGAAAACTGAGCTTTTCCAGTCCTGTGGCCACTGCTGAATTTTCCAAATTTGTTGGCATATTGAGTGCAGCACTTTCATAGCATCATCTTTCAGGATTTGAAATAGCTCAACTGGAATTCCATCACCTCCACTAGCTTTGTTTGTAGTGATGCTTTCTAAGGCCCACTTTACTTCACATTCCAAGATGTCTGGCTTTAGATTAGTGATCACATCATCATGATTATCTGGGTTATGAAGATCTTTTTTGTACAGTTCTTCCATGTATTCTTGCCACCTCTTCTTAATATCTTCTGCTTCTGTTAAGTCCAGACCATTTCTGTCCTTTATTGTGCCCATCTTTGCATGAAATGTTCCCTTGGTATCTCTAATTTTCTTGAAGAGATTAGTCTTTCCCATTCTGTTGTTTTCATCTATTTCTTTGCATTGTTCAGCCATGTCCAACTCTTTGCGTCCCCCATGGACTATATAGTCCATGGAATTCTCTAGTCTATAATACTGGAATAGGTACCCTTTCTCATCTCCAGAGGATCTTCCCAACCCAGGGATCGAACCCAGGTCTTCCACACTGCAGGCAGATTCTCTACCAGCTGAGCCACAACGGAAGTCTGATATTAACAATTAACATGAAAGAAAACAAACAGATTTAAGACAGACTTAAGGGATAAAACAGAACTTAATCATTGCCGTTTTCTATATCCTGTCCCCTTTTATTTATACTTTTTGTGTATTTTAATAAGGGGAGGGTGTTCAAAGTTTGTAAATTCAAGTTATTTCACATTAAAGACTGATGGAAGCAATATCTTATCTTGCTCCCTGGTCATCCCCAAATCTTAAGAGTTACAGAAGAGTTACAGAAGCAAAGCTATAACCAATGCACAGAATATTGATCAGATAAAGCATCAGAATATTTGACATGCAATTTCTTTTGTTCTTTTTACAATGTCCTTGTTACAAATTTTACATAAGTTATTTTTCTAGGAATTTCTAGAAAAGAAAACAATTACATCAAAACCTTGAAAAAGAAAACTTCAGTCCCATAATAAAAAGACTGAAGATAATCAGACCCACACATGTGGCAGCTATGGTATAAGTTGTATCTGATACACATGTAACATATAAGATACAAGTTAACAAACAGGAATACCCTTGTTTGTCTGTACAACCAAAAGACCATGGCAGAAGCCTTCCTAGACTCCTCTCTAAAAGATATAATGGTTCATAATGGTCTTCAGGCTCTTTATTTTCTTTCCTGCCCACGATTGCCTGACCAAATCCAAAATATACCCCCGCTCATTTTAACTGCCACCTCTCTGCCCTGCAGCTGTCTCAGATCCCAGAATCTGTAAGTAACAAATCTTTTCCCCTACAGAATTCTCATATTTCTTTTATGACACTTCATGTACTACTTTGTGTAAAGCTCTTATCTAAGGTAGATTATAAGCTACTTGTAACCAGGGTCTTTATCATCCCTCCTATGCTAGGGACTTAGCATAGTGCCTGGCATGTAACAGAATCTCCATACATATTTGTCAAATGAATAAATCAATAGCCATTTCCAGCTGCTCTTTCCACCTCTGCCTTGTTTCACCTAGATCAATAACAGTGGAAATGCTGCCAAAGATCAAAGTCTCATGGGAACTTCTGAATTATAGGTTCAGCGAACAAGGTTCACTGGCAACTTTGTACAAACTATATCGGCTATTTCACTTAAAGAGATACTGCTAAACCACTTCTAAACTTTTAATTATAGAGTCCAGACAACAATCCCAATTGAATATTTTAGCATAAAAATTCTAACCACAAGTTTCTCTTCCCTGGTGGTTCAGATGATAAAGAATCTGCCTGCAATGCAGGAGACGGGGGTTCAATCCCTGGGTTGGGAAGACCCCCTGGAGAAGGAAATGGCAACCCTCTCCAGTATTCTTGCCTGGAGAATCCCATGGACAGAGGAGCTTGGTGGGCTATAGCCCATGGGATTGCAAAGAGTTGGGCACAGCTGAGGAAGTGAGAAATAGATTTAAGGGACTAAATCTGATAGACAGAGTGCCTGATGAACTATGGATGGAGGTACGTGACATTGTACAGGAGACAGGGATCAAGACCATCCCCAAGAAAAAGAAATGCAAAGAAGCAAAATGGCTGTCTGGGGATGCCTTACAAATAGCTGTGAAAAGAAGAGAGGTGAAAGGCAAAGGAGAAAAGGAAAGACATACCCATTTGAATGCAGAGTTCCAAAGAATAGCAAGGAGAGATAAGAAAGCCTTCCTCAGCGATCAATGCAAAGAAATAGAGGAAAAGAATACAATGGGAAACACTAAAGATCTCTCAAGAAAATTAGAGATACCAAGGGAACATTTCACGCAAAGATGGACTCAATAAAGAACAGAAATGGTATGGACCTAACAGAAGCAGAAGACATTAAGAAAAGGTGGCAAGAATACACAGAAGAACTGTACAAAAAAGATCTTCATGACCCAGATAATCACGATGGTGTGATCACTCACCTAGAGCCAGACATCCTGGAATGTGAAGTTAAGTAGGCCTCAGAAAGCATCACTACAAACAAAGCTAGTGGAGGTGATGGAATTCCAGTTGAGCTGTTTCAAATCCTGAAAGATGACGCTATGAAAATGCTGCACTCAATATGCCAACAAATTTGGAAAACTCAGCAGTGGCCACAGGACTGGAAAAGCTCAGTTTTCATTCCAATCCCAAAGAAAGGCAATGCCAAAGAATCCTCAAACTACTGCACAATTGCACTCATCTCACACACTAGTAAAATAATGCTTAAAATTCTCCAAGCCAGGCTTCAACAGTACATGAACCATGAACTTCCAGATGTTCAAGCTGGTTTCAGAAAAGGCAAAGGAACCAGAGATCAAATTGCCAACATCTGCTGGATCATAGAAAAAGCAAGAGTTTCAGAAAAACATCTATTTTTGCTTTATTGACTATGCCAAAGCCTTTGACTATATGGATCACAAAAAACTGTAGAAAATTCTGAAAGAGATAGGAATACCAGACCACCTGACCTGCCTCTTGAGAAATCTGTATGCAGGTCAGGAAGCAACAGTTAGAACTGGACATGGAGCAACAGACTGGTTCCAAATAGGAAAAGGAGTATGTCCCCCTGCTTACTTAACTTCTATGCAGAGTACATCATGAGAAATGCTGGACTGGAAGAAACACAAGCTGGAATCAAGATTGCCAGGAGAAATATCAATAACCTCAGATATGCAGATGATACCACACTTATGGCAGAAAGTGAAGAAGAACTAAAGAGCCTCTTGATGGAAGTGAAAGAGGAGAGTGAAAAAGGTGGTTTAAAGCTCAAACATTCAGAAAACTAAGATCATGGCATCCAGTCCCATCACTTCATGGCAAATAGATGGGGAAACAGTGGAAACAGTGTCAGACTTTATTTTGGGGGGCTCCAAAATCACTGCAGATGGTGGTTGCAGCCATGAAATTAAAAGACGCTTACTACTTGGAAGGAAAGTTATGAACAACCTAGACAGCATATTAAAAAGCAGAGACATTACTTCGCCGACTAAGATCCATCTAGTCAAGGCTATGGTTTTTCCTGTGGTCATATATGGATGTGAGAGTTGGACTATAAAGAAAGCTGAGTGCTGAAGAATTGATGCTTTTGAACTGTGGTGTTGGAGAAGACTCTTGAGAGTCCGTTGGACTGCAAGGAGATCCAACCAGCTCATCCAAAAGGAGATCAGTGCTGGGTGTTCCTTGGAAGGACTGATGTTGAAGCTGAAACTCCAATACTTTGGCCACCTGATGCTAAGAACTGACTCATTTGAAAAGACCCTGATGTTGTGAAAGATTGAAGGCAGGAGGAGAAGGGGACGACAGAGGATGAGATGGCTGGATGGCATCACTGACTCAATGGACATGAATTTGGGCGGACTCCAGGAGTTGATGATGGACAGGAAGGCCTGGCCTTCTGCGGTTCATGCAGTCACGACTGAGCAACTGAACTGAGCTGAACTGAACTGAGCAACTCATACTTTCTATTTTCTTTCAATCCCCACATATCAAACTATACTGAGCAACTAATACTTTCTACTTTCTTTCAATCTTTCTACTTTCTGAATTGAACCGTGCAACTAATACTTTCTACTTTCTTCCAATCCCCACATATCAAACTATACATAAGAAAATGGCTCAAGATAACCAGATTGGGGTGCCTGTATTGAAACCCAAGTGACTATTAACATTAAAATAAACTTTGAAAAATAAAATAAAATAATAAACTTTGAGCTTCACATTCACTTTATAAGTGATTTTGTAAGGAAAGCAATTTCTAGAAAAGAAAGCAATCACATAAAAACCTCAAAAAAGAGAACCTGAATCCCATGATAAAAAGACTGAAGATGATCAGACCCATACATGTGGCAGCTATGGTATCTTTCAGATGTCTAGCCTGCTTACAGGAAGCTAGCCAAAGTCCTGCCCATGTAGGCCTAGAACATACTTATTTTTAAAATTCTTTCTTACTGTATGGAATGCTGCACTCTTTCAGTATTAGGAATATTCTGTAGGCCTGGTACTGAGTTAGAGATTGGCTTCTGTGGTTTTAAGAGAAAGGAGTTTAAGATCCTTAAACCCAGGAATACTTGGATTTATAGCTGAATCATTTCTATTTGTATTAAATAACAATAACAAAACAAGGCTATTAAAAAGGGGGCATTTGATACTGAAGTATTTAGGGATAAAATGGCATGAATTCAGGATCTCCTTTAAAATATTTCAGCAAAGGGGAAAAGGAGATAATAGGTGAAGAAAATGACAAAATCTAGATGGTGATTTATTTTGGGTAGTGAGTTTCCAGGGGTTCATTACACTACCTTTCTACATTTGTGTATGTTTGAATTTTTAAGTATTACATTATTGTAAAACAATTTTAAATTGAAAATTAAAATCCAGACAAATGGTGCCCAGAGTCCTGAATCATCCTTGAGAACTGCAGGGTGTGTTGCATCATGGGTCCCCTCAATTTGATTCTAGACACATGTCTTTAAAGCTGACTTTCAGCTTTGACATCGTTTGTTTCATGGGAAAAAGAAGAAAAATAAAGCGCTTTCAGAGAGCCAACTGGACCTGTGGCCCAGAACACTGAAACATAGCCAGAATTTCAGGATGGTTCTTGACTTCATATTTCCCCCTAGCTAACTGGGAATCTCTGTGACATCCAGGCTGGGGCTAGAAGAACAGGAGTAGACATTTGCTTAAGATTTCCTCTGGCTTGTGACCCTAGAGCAAGGAAGACAATTTCCAGAAAGAAAGCTGAGACCAAGCAACACAATTCCACCAAAGCAATAAATTGAGGGGGACAGGCACAGAGTAAGACAAAAACAAACGGGAGCTGATGGAGAAATCAGGAGCAACTGGTTGGAACAGAGATAGAAGATGGGAAGCCTCCAAGACCCAGATTTTCATACCTAGAGAAGGGCTATGAAGGTACTAAGCTGTCTCAGATAAACAGTAAGAAAAATATTGTAGAATCATCATATTTTAACTATGCTAGTGAAAAAAATTCATTCGTCAAAATGAAAATCAATTGACATCAGAAAGAGAAAAAGATCATGTGGATTTTCTATCCTGTTACACCTTTTTTGCTTCTTTAGACCATGAGGTGAAAAGGGTGACTTGCAATCAAGATCTACCCCAGTTCCCCTCTAGTGTGCCTTCCAATTGTGCAGAGACTAGAAAACTCAGAAGCATATTTCCCTACGTTCTCTTGTAGCAAGAGTTCTGGAATCAGGACCCACCAAACAGATGCAACTGCATGAGATTTGGAAGGTGGAGGGAGAGGAGAGCAATCACTCTACTCTTGCTTTGCTAGAGGCTGACAAGTAGGATTGAGGAGGGAGTGGTCAGAGGAGGGACACGTTGTGTTTTTCTGCAACGTAATCCCAGTGTGCAGTCACAAGATTTGTAAGGCTGTTGTGGGGTGTTCTTGAATTCCACAGTTCCATACTGATTCCCCATCTTCCTGATCAAACAGCAGCTAAAATTTTACACCAGTTCAGCAGTTGTGGGAGTCACTCCTGCAGGCCCAGCAATGTGCTCACAACTCCAAACTTAAAAAAACAGAATACTCTATATTTACATCTCTCCTTAAAAGAGCGAAATGGTTTCTGCTTCTTGAAATTGAACCATGAAGTAGTCTACTTCTTAAAGCATTACAGGTTTGTGATGATAAACAAGTCAAGCCAAATATAAATCCCATTTATAGGGAGGGGTCATTTGGATACAAATGACAATACCCATAAAAGAAAAAGCACTGGGCTGTGTACAAATGAGCAAAGCAGCAAAACATACATATCTCTGCAGCAGCTGATAGGGTCTTATTCTTCTATCTTTGTCCTCAGGTAGAGGAGTTTCCATGAGGCAAACTTCCCTAATGCCAAGCCATCCACTTAGAAGTGTTAGCCAAGTTAATGAGGTTACTGGTCCTCACTTGTCATTTCCCCATTGTAGGCACTTAGACCCAATGTGGAATATTAATAAATTGAATAGTTACCAAATACGTGGTCTCATCAAGATGGAACTCTTTATAAAAGGTTATGAATCAGATTAAAATCCTCATTTGTCACAGAGCCAGGGAGGTAATACTCTTCCCTTAGCCACAGATCCCTCCACACTTTTCAGAAAACAAATTCTATAAACCCAGATTACAATATTATTAGAAAACATTGCCAACTGGAGTATGCAGATCACTACCTGTTTCTCTCATTAAGAGCACAGCAAGGAATAATAACCATGAAATATCCTGGGAAAAGCACAGTCTTGAAAGTAAATACAGCCGTTGAATTTGGAGTCCTGTCATGACTCTGAAGGGAAGGTAATTCAGCTAAAACTTGGTATTTGTGAAGATCTGACTCAAAAGCTGTACCATTTTTCAGCACTGCAAGTAGGACACAGAGGGCTTTTTTCTTTTTTCCATGGAATCAGATGGGAACTCCAGCTCTGTCCTGTGTTTAGCACTGCCTCAGAGTCAAAGACCTCTAAAAGCTGGGAGTCCAGTCCCTACAGTGCTGCTGCAGTGGAACTTTCAAAGTGACTCTGGCAAATTCTAAAAGCAGGGTCGATTTGTGAGCTGCAGTGATCTTTGAAAAGCTAAAAATGAGAAAAAATTAAGAGAAACAGAGGATTTTTATGATCATTTATTTTTTGTGACCAGGGCTTCCCTCGCAGCTCAGTCGGTAAAGAATCTGCCTGTAATGCAGGAGACCCAGTTTCAATTCCTGGGTCAGGAAGATCCCCTGGAGGAGGAAACAGCAACCCACTCCAGGATTCTTCCCTGGAGAATCCCATGAACAGAGGATCCTGGCAGGCTACAGTCCATGGGGTCACAAGAATTGGACACGACTTAGCGACTAAACCATTACCACAATTTTTTGTGAATAATTGTTAAGGGCATTTTACACCTGGAAGAGATTGTACATATATGATATTTGCATTTTTACCAGTTGATTGTAAACATTTTAGTAATTATGCATATGCTAATAATTTATCTTTTTTTAAGGTGTTGTTGCTGTTCAGTTGCTAATTGTGTCCCACTCTTTGCAACCCCACAGATTGCAGCGTACCAGGCTTCCCTGTCCTTCACTATCTCACAGAGTTTGCTCAAACTCATGTCCATTGAGTTGGTAATGCCATCCAGTCTTCTCATCTCATTTTTTAAGGTGAGTGTATCTATTTTTCATGCATGAGAATCTGAGGGGAAAAGTGTTATAAGAGAAAACAACGGAAAACTCTCCACTTTAATCATTGAAAGCTAATGCAGTAACCTACATTCCTGTTGCTTAGCTCCTCCAAGTATCTATCCTCTTACTAACAAATCTGCTTTATGAAAATAACTGTTTCACATGGCATTTCTATAGCAAGAGAGCATGACAATCAAGCCTAAATATTCTGCAGCCCTTGGTATGCTTGGGGTGCTTCCCCTAAACCATCATTTTTAACCAGATTATAAAGGTTTAAGCAAGAAATTTAAAATGCAAGCAACTTTTAGGGATAAAGAGCTACCAAAAACAAAACAAGGGCTAAATTTTACCATAAAATGCCATTTGTAATTTTAAGCACTTTAGAATATGTTGTTCCACCACTGTAAAATTAACTCTTGATGTATATATGTGTAGAACATATACACACTCAAGCACAAGTATTTGAAGACATGGTTAAATTAGAATATTATAAATACAATAAAAACTTACTAATTGTTCCTCTATGAATCCTAACTTTACAAACCAAGGAACATCTAAAGTCAACATTAAACCCTCAGAAATTTATTTCATGGAGTTGGCATCTTTGTCACCTATGTGTATATCAGCCTTTGCAAGTGATTCTGCAGTTGCCTCACAATGGGGCCCTCCAAGTCTGTTAGATATCTGATTCCTGTGCTCTGCGACATATCTAACTCCTGCATCCAGCAGAGCTCAGGGTCATTCTCAGGTCACAGTGGTTAAAGACGGCTGTCAATTCACTGCACGGGCTGCGTTTCAAGTCTCCTTTATCTCTGTCATATTGATGATTCTTAGTGATATCTTGGGAACTTAACCACACCATCAAATGCATCTTAATGGTGTGTTTTGTAGCACCAAAGTGACTGTATTTAAAGCTCAGTGTGCTGTATTTGAGTCTGTTACCCTTTGAAAGCTAAGAACTGGAACAAATACACACTTTTGTCTGAATAAACCATATGGTTCTATGCTGCCTTGCAAAGTTTTTAAAGGGGGGGTTTGAAACTAGCTGATTTTGCCTTTTCTCAGTACAAAAGTAATTATTATTCAGTCAAAAAATATGCAGTAAAAAGAATAATTGCATAAGAGGACAATATGATCCTGAAAGTATCCACCTTGTGTTTTTATTTTGATGAGTACCCTTTTGGATCCTTAGGCCTGTGCAACTTAATGGTTGTCACAATTCTCTATGACTAAGGAGAAAGATGAGCCTTAATTGTAAATTTGCACATGCTTTATTGCCAATGCAATGGCATGAACACATTTAATAGGATGGTCATTCCATTTAATTACTCCAATTTTGACATGGACCTACCACAGATCAAATTGATGGCATGGGTTATGAGCACCATAAAAAATCACTGCTTTCTCCTCAAGGGGTGAGTATTAAGGTGTTCTTCCATATTCTCTACAGCTATCTGCATTAGGCGAAGGAAAAATAAAGCATGGTAATAGGATACCCATCCTCAAATTTCTTCCTTGCAAACTGAGATATGACTGTGACATGACAATGATGCATGGTAATTTTTTAAGCTTGCCTGGGTAAGATCTGTGACAGTCATAGAAAAATAAATAAATAATGGGTCAGTGGACAAAACTAGAAAAGTTTTCTGCCAGATGAATCCTATGTTTAATTTCTGACATACTTGCTATTCCTCAGCTTTTTCTCAGCAATATTTAATGATACTTATTATACTTTTGCCTGAAACAAGTGAATAAATACCTCAGGAACTAGGCACTAAGCTTAAGATGTGTGCAGATGAACAGGAGGTATGACATGACTATGGTAACAGTCACATCATAAATTTAAAACTGACAACAAGAGAAAATCAGCAGCTCTATTCGAGAGAGGGTGGTGAGGTGCCTGGCATCTTGGCACATGTAGCCAAGTGGAAAGTCACCAGATACTGGCTGGAAGAATGTAAAGAGCTGGCTTTCCCTTACACAAGTTGAGAGAAGGGCTTTGGCAGCACAATATCAATGTTTTATTTGGCCACATTAAACTGTCTGCTACTTGAGTTCATTTTCCACATTCTAGTTTATGACTCACTGAAAATAGGAGCTAGTGTCTTCTTAAAATGTCTCCATAAGCCTCCTTTCCCAGCCCGTGGAGAAGATCTAAGTTTCTCAGTAAATCTATAAATCGATTACTCAAATAGATGATAAATCAAAGCTTTTTTTTTTTTTGGTCTTTTAACTTGAAACTGTTATTGAAAATAAGCTCATATTTATTTGGCTATTGATCAAGTAGAAATCTTCAATAAAAATATTCTGCCATTTGGTTTCATCCCAATCTTCCTTTGTCTTTCAATTAAGAAATGGTCTTATGCTACACCCATAGAATGAGATATTCAGAGAATTAAATCAATAGACTATAAATTATATGTAAAAGAAAACATCAGGTCATTGCCCTGACACAACAGATTTATTATTAAAGCAGGCAACGCCATGGCAATTCACTACATTAGTTTTTATAAAGTAAGAGACAGGGAGAGATCAATGATAACTTTGGCTTACTGTTGCTTTTAATGGTTCATTTATAATAACTACTTATCTCCTATTATTTTAGCTTGCTATAATAATGTCAAGCCATGAAAAAAAAAAGATAATCACCATTATGGGAATATATATTTAATTCACATCTGACTGACTATTCCTTAATCTGATTCATGTATTTGTAGAGTAGCCAGAAATACACTAAAATGCATAGTGATTCTTAGGCACACATAAAAACTCCATTATATCAGTTACATTAGGTTCAGAGTACAAAAAATTAGGCAGTTTGGGGTGTACTTTCATAGGTATGTTATTAGATGAACAATCACATTGCAAGGCCCACCCACAGCCCTCAAGCTCAAATCTGCCATGCTAGCACATCAAGAATAATAGCTGATGGGGACTTCCCTGGCGGTCCAGTGATTAAGAATCTGCATTCCAGTGCAGGGGATGTGGGTTCAATCCCTGTTCAGGGAACTAAGATCCTACATGCAGCAGGGCAACTAAGTCAGCATGCTGCAACTACAGAGGCTATATGTCACAACTAGAGAGAACACTGCACACCCACAACAAAGACCCAATGCAGCCAAAAATAAACAAATAGATAAAAAACTTTTTTTAAAAAAGAGTAACTGCTGAATGCTAAAAGGACCCTTCAGCTTCACTATGTTTCCTGGAAAACTGCTGACAATATAAAGCAAATTTTTGCTGCAGACATGCATATGGACTCATACTCCATTTGTGGATTCTCTACATTTGCTTTACTATTCTTGAATAATTATTACTCTGATTTCAGTGGAGGTTTGATACAGGCTTCTAAAGGCCATCTCAAATGAAGGAGGAATAAACTCATCTATTTCTTTTGATAAGGCTGAAAGAGGGGGATCCCTAGCAACCAACTGCCCAGATATTTTCTCCCAGGGAAAATGGGATTAAATAAATATTAAATGGGATGAAGTATGGTTGAATCAGGGAGGCAAGGCTCACTACCACCACTTTTACTTTTTAGTGACACAAAAATGATTAAAAAAGCTATTCCCTGGTGGTCCAGTGGTTAAGACTCTTAGCTCCCAATGGAAGGAGCATAGGTTCAATCCCTGGTCGGGGAACTAAGATCCCACATGCTGTGTGTCCAATAAATAAAATAAAACAATTTTTTAAAATGATTTTAAAAAACCCTCGGGTCTTATTGGCACACATGGTAGCTCCACCACAGCTTACCCTTGCTGGTTGTCTTACTACTGATCACTCCAGATTCTCCACTTGTCTGAATTGCACTATTGGTGTTGCACATGCAATCTAACTCTATTTAAAAGTAATGATAACTAATGTCCAGACTACAGAGAATTGTTAAAACTCAACCATGCAGGACAATTCAAAAATGAGCAAAGGACTTGGCCACATTTCTACAAAGAAGATATACAAATTACCAATAAATACATGAAAAGATGCTCAATATCACTAATCATCAGGGAAATTCAAATCAAAACTACAATGATGGAAGCAACCTAGATGTCCATCAACAGATGGATGGATAAGAAAGCTGTGGTACATATACATAATGGAATACTACCCAGCTATTAAAAAGAACACATTTGAATCAATTCTAATGAGATGGATGAAATTGGAGCTTATTATACAGAGTGTAGTAAGTCAGAAAGAAAAGCACCAATACAGTATATTAATGCATATATATAAAATTTAGAAAAATGGTAACGATGACCCTATATACAAGACAGCAAAAGAGACACAGATATAAAGAACAGACTTTTGGACTCTGTGGGAGAAGGTGAGGGTGGGATGATTTAAGAGAATAACATTGAAACATGTATATTACCATATGTGAAATAGATCACCAGTCCAAGTTCGATGCATGAAACAGGGTACTCAAAGCCGGTGCACTGGGACAACGCTGATGGGTGGGATGTGGAGGGAGGTGGAAGGGGGGTTCAGGATGGGGGACATGTGTACACCCATGGTTGATTCATGTCAATGTATGGCAAAAACCACCACAATATTGTAATTAGCCTCCAATTAAAATAATTAATTTTTTAAAAAACTACAATGAGATACCACCTCACACTCATTAGGATGACTACTATTTAAAAGTCCCAGAAAACAAGTATTGACAAGGATATGGAAAATTAGAAATCTTGTGCACTGTTGGTGGGAATGTAAAATGGGACAGCCTTTGTGGGAAACAGTACAGTGGTTCCTCAAAAAATTTAAAAATAGAATTATCATATAATCCAGCAATTCCATTTCTGAGTATATACTCAAAGGAAGTGAAAGCAAGGACTCAAAGAAGTGACAGCAAGGTCTCAAAGAGATATCTGTATGTCCATGTTTATTTATAGCAGTATTACTCATAAAAGCTAAAACATAGAAGTAACACAAGTGTCCAATGATAAATGAATTAATAGCAAAATATGCTAAATATATATAATAAATACCGCTTAGCCTTAAAAGAAGGTACATGGGTGAAACTTGAGGACATTATGCAAGTAAAATAAGCCAATCAAAAAAAAAACAAAGACTGTATCATCTCATTTATATGAGAGCAGTCAAAATTATAGGGACAGAAAGGAGCATGGTGGTTGCCAGGAGCTGGAGAGAAGAGAGGAATTGGAGTTACTGTTCAGTGGGCATAGAGTTTCAGTTTTATAAGATGAAGAGTTCTAGAGATGGATGGTGGTCATGGTAGCACAACATTATGAATGTATTAAAACCACAGAACTATATACTCAAAACTTGTTAAGACAGTAAATTCTATGTTATTTGTATTTTGACACAATACAAAAATTGGGGGGTGGGGAAGGGGTAGTGGTACTCTAATCTACAACTCTCTATAAAGGCTAAAGCATAACTGACAATTCCAAGTGTTGGCAAGAATGTGGAGTAATTAGAACTCCCATACATTGATGATGAGAGTGTAAATTGGTACAACCAGTTTAGAAAAGTATTGGCAACATACACTAAAACTAAGTATGCCTAGCCCATGATCCAGCAATTCCACTCTTAAGAAAATATCAAAGCAATATGAGTGTACATTTTCACAAAAGACATCAGCAAGAATGTTCAACCTTCCTAAAAATAGCCAAATGTTAGAAACAACCCAAATGCCATCACAGTGGGATGGATAAATGAAATGCGGTGTATTCATACAATGGAATACTATACAGTGATTTTTTAAATAAAAAACTATTATTATTAGCTGTAACATGAGTGGATCTTATAAGTATTACATTAGGCAAAAAAGAGCCATTATACTATTGTATAATTCCATTTATATTAAATACAAGACAGATAAAATTAATACATTGGTAGAAGTCAGAATAGTGAGAGGAGGGTACTGACTGGAAAAGCACAGGAGAGAAGCTTTTGGGGTGCTGAGACAGTATTAGACCTTGATCTAGGTGGCAGCTATACAAGTATGTGACGAACTTAGAAGCATTATAGAAAAAAGTCAGACAGAAAAGTCTACATAGGATATGATTTCACTTATACATTTTGGAAAGGGTGAAACTATAGGGATAGAAAACAGATCAGCGGTTTTTAGGAACGTAGGGTGGAAGGAGGTGACTGACTTGCAAAGGGACACAAAGGAACCTTTGGGGTTGATGGAAATAGCCTATATCTTGACAATGGTGGTGCTACATGACAGAATACAGCCATCAAATTTCATCAAACTATATATTTTAAAGATGTTGAATCTTCTTATGGCTGCTGAAATAACTTTCTAGGCCGAAGATGGAGCCACTCCTGCCTGGGATGCTGTGTCAGCAAGCCAGAACTTAAATAACTTTTGTGTCCCTGTGACTGCTCCACTTGACCAGAAGCTTAGTGTATCCAGTCAGCCAACTCCCAAGGGCCAAGCCAACTCTTGGCCTTCTCATCCCAAACAAGGTTGACTCTATGGCCCCATATACTTTCTATTTGTCTCTTCCTTGTTCTTAATTCTTTACCCTGTTAAAGAATCCATTTTGCAGTTCTCCAAAAGGAGAATATTCACTTCTTGAACTGTTCAATACCTTTATTTGTATAACTTGAGTTGTCTTTTTAAATTATTTTCTAACACAACTAAATTATAATTCAATACCTACTTTAAAAATATTGAACAATCTGTATACTTCAGATTAGTGCAACTTATACACTTACTATACTAAGTTTATTTTATATTTCAATAAAAAATAGAAAATTAAAAAAATTTTAAGTAGAGGTTAAGTGGGTCCTAAGACCTGTGTTCCAGTCCAAACTCTGATACCAGTTTGCTGTGTCAAACATTCTAGTTGTTGCAACTGAGTGGAAACAGTATTATGTCTGAAATGAGCCCTGAGATTCACACAGGCTCACATTAACCCAGAGAGGAGAAGTGATCTGTGGTGTGCCACACAGCTACCCAGTGTGGAGCCAGAAACTAAAAACTAAGACATCTGACTCTCAAGTTCAATTCCAGTTAAAAGGAATTTTAAAAAGAAAAGAAAGAAAAGTCAAACTGATCATCTGGCACTGCATAAGCTGCACATTTTCAACCAACTGTACAGCAGTGTGTCTCTGTTGGCACATATTTGCGCTCCACTTCCAAAGATACTAAGAGAAGGAATCAGAAGTTTCCAAAGTGCCTTGAGCTATTTAAGCAGCTCTACCTGAATAATCTGAGGTATCAGAGATCCTTTGATAACAGCAATTTACCATAAAATGTAGAGGATGGCAGTCCCCATTTAGGGAGCCCTAACTCAAAATCCAGTCTTGGCATATCCCCTACGTGTCCAGGGCCATCTCCAAAACTGCTTAGTCAGTCACGCAAAGTACACAAACTGCTTTACTCCTCAGAGAGTTATTTTAGGGTATAATCTAGGTTATATGACCCTTAATCAACTCCTATGAAAATGTAATTCCTCTGCAACAAAGTCAACTTGTTTGCATACACACATACATACACATACAGATCTTAACAAATCTTACAAAGCAGTGTTCACATACCCCATCGTGTCCATCACTGTCCTACAAAGCACAGACGTGAATGGCCATGCCATGCTCCTCTCTAAAACTGAGACATTAAGGAAGTGCTCAGTCAGTGACCCCTAGTTCCCCTCTCTGCGCTCTGCTTCTACCTAGATGACCCTTTGACCTCCCACCCTTTCCTGCCACCTCTAAGGCCAGAGCACCAACTTCTCTCTAACTTCTACTCCACCCCCACACCTTCCTCACCCCCCAATCCCTGTCAAAACAGAAAAGGCTCTAGTATCAGTTATTTACACTTTTTGACTGATTGGTTACACTTTAGCTTCAATAAGCTTTGGTGGGTATGTTAATTCAAGCAGCATTTACACTTAAACCATTTTACATTTCATTGTATAATGAAGCATGAAAGTATTCTGAACTTCTATTTAACTTTAGTAAGCAAGTAAGGAAATATTTTGGAAACGTGGAAGAACTTGAGATCACACTCTGTGGACTCAGCCTTGGTAAGCCATGAGCCACATTGAATAGCTGAGAGGCTATAGAAAGAACCCAAAGAATTTTTCCTGCACTCACTCACTCATTCACCCATTCATGCATTCAGCAAAGATTTATCTAGTCTACTGTATACCAGGGATTGTACAAGGCAGAGAGAATGATTAATAAGATATGGTCTTTATCTTGGAGTAATTTACAAAGAAGAGTAACAGACTGGTTAAAAGAATTTAATGCCCCGAAGTAGGAAGTGCTCTAACAAATAAAATGCTGAAGGAGGATGATTACTCTTCCTGGGGCAGGTTTCGCAGAAGACAGACCCATGAGTTCAGCTGGAAGGAGTTTGACAGGTCACAAGGCAGAAAGGGGGCAAAATGGGTTCCCTGAATCTGTTAGCCAAATATATTGGGGAGATGGGAGGGGAATTGTAACCTTTTGTGTGCAAGGAGCATTGAAGGCAGGAAGGGTCTCCTGCGGCCACAAACAAAGAGGACTTGGGCTGTGGCAGCAGCTGGGCCCCTTCCTTTCATCTCTAGTCACCTGACCAGGCCAGCTGATGATAAGCCAAGATGCCCTGAGTCACTCAAAGAGAAGGACAGGTGCAAGGACTGTCATACAGCTCCACACTCAAGCCACACTTATAAAAATGTGATTTCTCTATCAGGACACATCATTGAAACATAAATTTTATCCACATTCTTTAAAATAATTACTATTGGGGGGCTTCCCTGTTGGCTCAGTGGTAAAGAATGCACCTGCCAATGCAGGAGACACGGGTTTGATCCCTGATCCAGGAAGATCCCACATGAAACTAACAAGCAACTAAGCCTACACACCACAACTATTGAGCCTGTGCTCCAGAGCCTGGAAGCCCCAATTACTGAGCCCACGAGCCTACAACCCATGCTCCCCAGCAAGAGAAGCCACCGCAGTGAGAAGCCTGCACACTACAACTAGAGAGCAGCCACCACTAATGAAGACCCAAACAGTCAAAAATAAAATTATCTTAAAAAATAGTTATTATTTTGTTTTGCTCTATTTTGGTCCTTAGAATTCAAAGCTTTTGTTAGAGTCAAATCTAAGTTAACAAAGAGAAAAAGTTGGTAATTAAGTAATACCCTTGCTTCAGACTAGTTACTTCTGATTAGGGAGTGTTAATCACTCAGTTGTGTTTGACCCTTTGTGACCCCATGGACTGTAGCCCACCAGGCTCCTCTGTCCATGGAATTCTCCAGGCAAGAATACCAGAGCAGGTTGCCAATCCCTTCTCCAGAGGATCTTCCCAATCCAGAGATTGAACCCAGGTCTCCTACATTGCAGGAGGATTCTTTTACTCTCTGAGCCACCAGGGAAGCTCCCTTCTGGACCCTAACTATAGCAGCTAAAAGTTTCTTTCTGGGCGCTTGCTGAAGACAGAGAATTCATCCCCCAATTCGAACAAAGCCAGGTGCACACCCACAAGACCCAAAGCTGCCCATGCTCTCTTTGCTCAATTTCTTGGCCTGAACAAATTTCTTAGACCTTTAAACTCCCTTGTTTCAAAATTTGCAGGTGAATAGGTTGTGTCATGAAATATACTTGATGTTATCTTAGTCTGTATCTAATACTTTTGTATCACAAATATTTTTCTAGAGTTCTGAAACATAGCCTTCCAACCCTTATGTTATTCCAACTCTAAGAATGAATATTCATTCTTTCAACATTTAGCCAACAGTGATGCAAATGATTAGTTATCCCCCAAAGACTCATTCTCTTTTTCTTCCATTTTAGATGGGCATGGGCACCACCCAAAGATAGCATTTTCCAGTATCCTTTGCAGCTAGGTGTGGCCATGTGACTAAGTTCATCACAATAAAATGTGCCACTTACAAGTGACTTGAAATTATGTATGCCACTTACAAGTCACTTACTTTGTAGGAAATTGCTTGTCTTTCACTTTTCCTCTATTACTCTTCCTAAAAACTGAAATGTGAAGGTAACACAGCTTCAACTCTGCAGGAAAGACCTAAGGAACGTAGGAACAGCACAGTGGAGGAAACCCAGCTTGTGAATGGCTTCATGAAACTAAAGCACACAGCAGTCTGAGCGCTTACATTTTCCTGAAAATTTACATGTAAGAGAATTAAATTTAGCCACACTTAAACCACTGTATTTTTAGATTTCTTTGTAACAGCAACTTAGCTAGACCATAGTTAATATAAACATTCATTCAATGTCCATTGAGTATTTACTATACGACAAGAACAGTATGCTGAGGAAACATAAAGTAATGAATGGACAGAAAAGCTCTCTGGGCATAGGTCACCACGCTCTAGAAGAAGAGACGTGTGTGTGTGTGTGTGTGTGTGTGTGTGTGTGTGTGTGTGTGTGTCCATGGGGTTGCAAAGAGTTAGATATGACTGAGACTAACACTAACTAAATATATATATTTAGTTCTATATATAAATATATTTTTATTTTATTTAGATGGGCTTCTCTGGTGGCTCAGACAGTAAAGAATCTGCCTGCAATGCAGAACACCTGGGTTCAATCCCTGGATCAGGAAGATCCTCTGGAGAAGGGAGTGGCAACCCATTCCAGTGGGCAGAGGAGCCTGGCAGGCTACAGTCCATGGGATCACAGAGTCAGACACAACTGAGTGCCTAACACTTTCACTTTCATGTTTATTAAACATAAATATATTTTTATTTATATATCTATTATATATATATATATATATATATTTTAGCTAAGGCCTCAAGATCTTAGGAAAAAATGAAACAACCTTGATTCCAGGTTGCAAGTCCCTGAGACAAGAAAGAGATTGGCTCTTTGTACAGAATTCAAGGCAAGTGAACAATGTGAGTTGTGTGGCATTAGAAGGAAAGGTTTTTCTAAAGAGATACCCACATATATGTATTGCTGCATAGATATATTAAATTATCTGGCTTTTAGAGTTGTTTCTAACTCTATGTTCTTTTTTTAAAGCAGGTTTTTTTTTAAACTTCCTCTAGTCACTCACATATTCCAGCACTGGATCACCTTGAAACCGTAAGAATCCTGTCTTACTTGGTAGCATCCCTAGATTCTATCTATAGAATTTTCCCCAAATTAAATCTCTTTTTCCTAAGCACACAACTTCACCAGGATCCGTTCCATCTATCTCACCCTTCATTTGCATCCTTTCTAACTCACAAAACCCTAAAAGCCCCAAGTTTATACAATTCTGACCTCTTTCCATTCCCTTAGTTGTCACAGACAAATAGGGGGCATGAAGCTTATGTTGACATTTCCCCAATATCTTGTCTTCTCCAGCAAAGGTCATCATAAAACCTTAGCATTTGACTCAAATGACATGTTGATCACAGTCCCAACCAGAATTAAAAGCTTACTCTCAAGTTACACATTTTGGGGAGAAAAGAATGTCACCTGCAATTACTCTATAAGACTTTTACAATAAAATCCTAAAAGTTTAAATGTATAACTAAATTCTAATAAAAATATTAATTTTAAATGCTATATAACATAAATCAGGTTATATACTTCATTATGATTCATAAACTCCTTGAAAGGAGATGGTATCATCTCTCTAAAATTTTGCATCATCTCTGAATAAACATTTTAATCAATGAAGGAGCAGAGTCATAATACAGGATTCAATAGAAGGCAGCAAGAAAGAAACCAGATGACAAGAGAGCAGAAGTTCCCTGTGGGAGGAGGGATGGAGGTCAGGAAGAGGTGAAACCAGAGGAATTCCCAGAGCCAGGAAAGCAAAACTAGAGGTATTCTCAAAGGCACCTGCAACTAATAGGCACTGAATCCCTCCCCTCCCACAATTATAGATGCTCAGTTAGAGACTGCATGGGGTGCCTTTGTGTCATTCTCAAATAGGAAAGAAAAAATTAGAGGATGGGAAGAGGGAACGTAAGAAAAAGAACATGGGATGAGTCAAGCAAGTCAGGAGAAACAGTATATACAATGTTATTAAGAATGAATCCTCAGGAATCAGACTGCAAAGTTGAAAGATAAATGTTATCCGATTTTCTATCTGGGTGGCCCCTCCTCTCAGTTTTTCCTTCTTTAAAACAGGGTGGGGTATATCTATACCCCATAATGTTGTGGAGAGGAGTTTAGGGAGAAATCCAAGTCAAGTGCTTAGCCTAGTGCCTAGCAAAACATGAGCCATCAATACGTGTCAGCTACTCTCCTACAAATAGGCTCAGCCTCAGAATAACTACTCGAGGTGATAAGATAGGAAAGCTGTAAAATAAAGTAGGAAATATGTTCTGTTCTAAAACTCAATTAGGTAAATTTCTGTTTTCTTGGTGGACAAACAAAGGGCCAACGTTGGCTCTTTTCATGTACTTGTTCAGATTTCACAAGGTAAAAAGAGTGTGTTAGAAGAGTCCAAAGCTGGGGAAGGAGAGAAAATGAGATTAGAAGAAGTTGCCATCTGGCCATCTTACATAGATACTCTCTAAACCATATCGTCCAACTTCCCTCCCACAATCCCAGGCCGTGGGTCACAATCTCTAAAATAATTCAAAGTACCATTATCTGCTGTGTCACATGGCACATTATCAGGATTCTTCTTCATAAGCAACAGAAACTAACTACTGGTTATTTAATTGGAAAAGGGACACATGGACAGCTCAGAAAATTGCTAGGAAGACTGGAAATCAAACTTGAAAAATGGAATATTTGGCAGCCAGAGCCAGAGCTAAACATCCACATAGCCAGTCTGGTGAGGCAACTACCCTCACCACAAAGCCTGATGCCACCAAGCCACTAGGCCTGACTGCTGCTGGATACAATCTCCCGTACCTTCACCATGGCTATGTTGGAAATAGGAGAGGACATGGAGGAAGTAAGGATATGGTCTTTTCTGGCTCATAGTGAAAAATTCCCTAAACATAAAAGGTTCACATGCTGGCCAATCCTACTCAAAAAAAAGGGAGGAGGGGGAGGAAGGAAAAGAAAGAAAAATATCTTATATAATAAGTAATGATACTTCCATTGTTTTACCTAAACATCAAATAAAAATTATACCACATAAACACAGATGTTTATGATATAACATAAGAGGGAAAAACTGGACTTCCTTGATAGCTCAGTTGGTAAAGAATCTACCTGCAATGCAGGAGACCTGGGTTTGATCCCTGGTTGGGAAGATCCCTTGGAGAAGGGAATACCCACTCCAATATTCTAGCCTGGAGAATTCCATGGGGTTGCAAACAGTCGGACATGACTGAGTGACTTTCACTTCACTTCACTTCAAGAGGGGGAGAAGCAGAATTCAAAACTGTGCCACACAATAACTGTCTTTAAGTAAAGTATGTGGTATGCTGAGTCGTTCAGTCGTGTCCAACTCTTTGCGGCCCTTTGGACCACCAGGTTCCGCTGTCCATGGGGACTCTCCAGGCAAGAATACTGGAGTGGATTGCTATGCCCTCCTCCAGAGGATCTTTCCAACCCAGGGATCAAACCCAGGTCTCCTGCATTGCAGGTGGATCCTTTACTGTCTGAGCCACCAGGGTAGCCCAAGTAAAGTATGGATGAGGTCAAACACTGAACTACAGAAAAAAGCTGTATTTGGAGGAATGTGATGGTAACTGGGTTATTTTCTTTATTAACAATTGTATCTGTACGCTATTATAGAACCATGCTATTTCTTTACTAGGCTATGAGTATTACAAGCAAATCATTGTTTTTCTGAGAGCTTTAATTCTATCAGGAATAAAACCCCAAACAGAAAATTAACTTTTCTCTACGCATGTGCATAATTATATATTTTTAACAGAACTAAGATCATTCACAGCGTACATATAGGCTTATAACAATCTGACACTAGGCTTCTAAAATATAAACATCTTAAATCTGAAATTAATTTCAAGGTTAGTCTTAATTACATTATTATTGTCACATATGAGAGTAATATGAGGCTTCAACATGTGAGAATTAAATACATGGGCTGTAAATTTCAACTTTACTGACCACTCACTACATAATGGTGAGAAACTTAGAGAACGTCTCTAAGCTTCAGTTTCTTGATCTGTGTGTGCATTAGTCACTCAAACATGTCCCACTCTTTGCAATGCCATGATTGTAGCCTGACAAGCTCCTCTGTCCATGGAATTCTCCAGGCAAGAATATGGGAGTGGGTTGCCATTGCCTTCTCCAGCGATCTTCCCAACCCAGGGATTGAACCCTGGTCTCCTGCATTGCAGACAAATTCTTTATCATCTGAGCAACCAGGAAAGCCTGTTCTCTATCTAGAAATGGGGATAATAAAACTGATATCATGATGGCCAATAAAGACATGAAAAGATGCTCAACAAAGAGAAAGATGATAATCATAGAAAACGTAGATCAAAACTACAAAGAAGTATCACCTCACACCAGTCAGTAGGTGTATATATATATACCTGCAAACAAAAAATGCTGAAGAGGACGTGTACAAAAGGTAACCCTCTTGCACTGATGGTGGGAATGTAAATTGATACAGCCACTATGGAGAACAGTATGGTGATTCCTTTGAAAACTAGGAATAAAACTACCACATGACCCACCAATCCCACTACTGGTCATATACCCTGAGAAAAGGATAATTGAAAAAGGAACATATACCCCAATGTTTATAGCAGCACTATTTACAATAGCTAAGACATGAAAGCAACCTAGATATTCATCAACAGATAAATATATAAAGAAGATATGGTACATATATACAGTAGAATATTACTCAGCTATAAAAAAGAACAAAAATTTGTCAGTCCTAGTGAGGTAGAGCCTGTTATACAGAGTGAAGTCAAAAAGGGAAAAACAAATACAGTATATTAATGCATATATATAGAATCTAGAAAAATGGTATTGATGAACATATTTACAGGGAAGGAATGGGGATACAGGTACAGAGAATGGATTTGTAGACACAATGAGGGAAGGAAAGAGTGGGGCGAATGAAGAAAGTAGCACTGACATATATACCATGTGTAAAATAGATAGCTGGTGAGAAGTTGCTATATAACACAGGGAGTCCAGCCTGGCACCCCATGATGACCTAGAGGGGTGGGATGGAAAGAGGAGAGGGAGGGGAGGGAGGCTCAAGAGGGAGAGAATATATGTATAATAACTGCTGATTTGCATTGTTGTATGGCAGAAACCAACACAACATTGTAAAGCAATTCTTCTCCAATTAAAAAGAATTTAAAAAACCCCCATCACAAGGCTGTTATGAAGACTAACTTAGATATAATACAAATAAAATTCTTAGCTCAGCATCTGGTACTAAGAAAATGAATAATAAATATTAACATAAATAGAATTAGTTGTCACAACTTGCTAAAGTCTGGATCTCTCTCATAGAAGCAGTGTATATATATTAATAAGATAATGAATTACAAATAAAGTCCTTATGGTTCACAGGAACCAGAATGCTCTCAACTTCCATGGTGCCTGAATCAGGGAACAACCAAGGAGTTAACATGCCATCTGAGTGGCTTGGGCAGGGCAATTTAGAAGACTGATCTTTTCTTGATTTTGCTCTGTTTCAATAAAAAAAATTCTGAAAGGGAAAAAATAAAATGCATCAGCCAGTTCTTTATCCATGGAATAGGAAGGATCTGAGCAGTCACCTTTTGTGTAAGATTCTAGGAAGGAAGTAAGAAGGAAAAAACCCTCTGGCCATATATCTAGTTATCCAAACCTACTTATTCTTTATAACTTTTGGATCTTCAGCAATTAATTATTATTGAAATTATTACTGAAATTAATTATTATAATACTTAACATAGTAATCATTAATGTTATTAAATATATCTAGCTTGAGATTAACTTTTGTCTGCCAGTTTTAATACCCACTTAAGTACATATTAAAGATATATGTAAATTTTTTTCTTACCACTAGCGCTGTTAGCATCTTTTTGGGCCTTGAGTTCTTCACCTGAAAGTGGAAAAACCAAGTTAGATGTCTTCTGATGTCTCTTCTTACCTTATATTCTATGATTCAAAACTAAATAACATCAGTAACATTGTAATGTTTGTAATTATGCCAAGCCCTTGCTCACTTATGGAAGTTAGAAAAGTAAGAGGAATTGTAGCAAATGTAGCACTTTTCTACATACAACTCAGCCAGACTTCATGCAAATTGAGTTCTGAGAATAACTGGCTTCTAAAGATTGGCTCCAGTACTTTGGCCACCTCATGGGAAGAGCTGACTCATGGTAAAGACTCTGATGCTGGGAGGGATTGGGGGCAGGAGGAGAAGGGGACGACAGAGGATGGGATGGCTGGATGGCATCACGGACTCGATGGATGTGAGTCTGAGTGAACTCTGGGAGTTGGTGTTGGACAGGGACACCTGGCGTGCTGCGATTCATGGGGTCGCAAAGAGTCGGACATGACTGAGCAACTGAAGTGAACTGAAAGATTGGCTCTCTTTAGGCTTCATAATATATGCCTCTAAGTTCTTGTTGAATCTGGTTCCTCTTGTTATTCTCAGTCAGCAAGTGTTAAGTGGTAAGATAACAGGAGGAGTAACCCCTATGGGTGAGGATGAATTATTCTTTTCCTTTTTCCTTTAATGCAAATTGTGACTGGATTTTCGGTATATAAAATAAACAAATGCAAACTGGGGTGTGCGACATCATGCATTCAAATGTTTCCAGCTGTATGGATGTTAGCTTTCACAGAGACAGTACATCTATAATTTACATTGAATATTTTGAATTTTGTCCACATGTTAAGCATGCCACAGACATAATTTGTGAATATAAGTGGTATCTTTCCTTGCAAATAATTTCCTTAACCAATTACTGTAAGATATGAAAAAAAATCTTTTATTCTTAAATCAAACTTCTCACTGACTGAATTGTTAAAATTTGACCTCTCTTTAGCTTTGCTTTCATTCAAATATTTGCCATTTGGAAGTTTTCCCAAGAATGTACAGCCACAGTTTGCATATACATCTGATATTAAAGTTTCCCAACTCTCTAATTCTTTACCAGTGAGCAATCATCCATGCTAGTACCTGTATCAAACACTGATAATCTATAACTCTTTGTAGAGGACTTATGTGGTTAGCTATCTGGAGAAACAATACAACAAAATGGATAAGAATTTAGGCTCTGGATTCAGTGGACTAGTCACTTAACATCTTAGAATTCTCCATTTCCTTATCTGAAAATCAAAATAATAAAATACTTCCTTCTCAGGAGGGCTAATTAAGTGAAGTACTGTCTGTAAAGTATTGACATAGGACCTGGCTCAGGGTAACCACAAATAAACACCAGATTTACAAAAATCTGAAAAATCACATAAATTTTAGAGAATAACTTAAAAGTCAACAAAAGCATACATCTTATTTTCTAATTTAAGAATCTCAAAGCACAGAAACATTAAGTATCCTACCTAGCCCTATACTGTGAAGGAGAAAAGAGTAAACACAGCTGTCTTGAATTCCAGTCCAGAGCACTTACAGAAGAGACTATTTCATCATTATTAAACGTCAAGAGCCCTGCCCTCAGGAAGCATAACATCTCTTAGGGGGAGTCAAGACTAACATACAACTCTGGTTAGTTGTTCTATAACAAAAGATGGAGTACTGAGGTACTCAGCTGAAAGAGTGGGAAGTAATTCAGGGAACCTTCTAGAAAGAAATGAGACCAGAAGCAGGGCGGGGTTTGACTCTACAACTTAATGAGAAGAAGACATTTGAGAACCAAGGATGTTTTCCTGAGCAGAGAAGTACTTGTCTCTCTAGGAACATTCACTACTGAGGAACTGTTTAGAAACTCACCACACCTGCAAACCCCCACCTCTACCCTCAAAGCATCTGAGTTGAACCAGAAGGGGAATTAATATATTACTCAATTAAATACACTTTGAAAATCTGGAAAGAGGAGACAGGCCAGGAGTAACGTCTCCCTCCGCTTTCAAATCAAAAAGGTGAAGCGTAGGCTTCCGACCTGGGTTTCTTCTCCTCGGGGAGAACGTCCTGTCCAGCACCCCAGGTGGGTTCGCGGGTGGGACACAAGGCCCTCACCTAGGCCGCGAGGAGTTAGGCGGCCGCCTGCCCCGTCGTAGGCCGCAGCTCAGCCCTCGGCACTCGCTCCCAGGAGCCCAGACTCAGGGGTGCTGGCTGGGAAAGAAGGAGGAGACTGGACGCGAGATGGTCCCTAGAGGCACTGCGGGGCTCTCGGCCGCCGCAGCGGACGCGCCCCGACTCCCGCGGCGTTCACTGTCAACCCCGCGCGCGCTCGGCTGGGATCGGCGCGCCCGCACACCCCGAGACCCGGCTGCTGCTGCCTCCTGGTCCGCGTGGGTCCCGCGAGGACGCGAAAGGCAGCCGCGGCGTTCGCTCCGGGTCTCAGAGCGAGAAGGCAGGGAAGCCGAGGGGGGAAAGTAGTAGCAGCCGTGACGTCTGGGCTCTCTCCACCCCCGCGGGCCCGCGGAGACCGGACGGCAACCCCCACCTCCCTGGCCTCCGCCAACCCTGTCCCCGGGGGCCAGGTCTCTGCGCCCGCGATGCTCTCCCAGAGGTTCAGGCAGCTGCTCCCTGTGAGCCCTGAAGCAAGAACCCCATTTGCTTCTCAGAATGGAAAATTCCTGTCCAAGAAGATTGCTGACTTTGGGTGGGGGCGAGGGAAGGGTCCCTACCATCTTAAGTCATTGCTTTCTGCCTTTACGTTATGGGTTTGGGCGATTTATCTTTTAAAAGGCAGCAGGTCGTAATTTGTGAAATGTCCAGCGCGGCTAAAATGTTCCCGACTTAAAAAGAAAAAAGCCATTCAATAATTTTTCCTTTATTTTCTGTTGCAAACAGTTGCTTAGTGCTTAGAAAAACAAAACAAAACAAAACAAAAAACACCTAAAAACCAAATAACCACCCAAACCTAAAAGGAAAACGTAAAACAATCTGATTTCTATTGATTAGCCATGTGACTAGACGTTTGACAAACACATTTTTAACAAGAAAAATATAATGGAATGTTTTAAAATGGAGACATGGTAGATGTGTCTGGAAATGTTGAAAACAATTGGTCTTTTCATGTATTTGAAATAAGCTTAAAACACAATCTTTCTAGACTATTTTGCCTGATAAAACGGACCATAGGCTAGAGTCTACTGAGCAGCTTTGCTTGATTGATACTTGGTTTTCAGTTCTGCAGCCCGAAAGGCAGCTATATTGGATAATTGGCTTTATTTAAAATAAGGCTGTAAAACGCTAGGGATTCCAGTTCAGTCCTTCAAACACTGACAGGCATAGATGTCTCTTTGGGCAGCAAGTTCTGCTAGATCAGAAGGACCCCACTGAGGAAGGAAACCGAGACATGTTGTGATGCAAGGAAACCTGATGTTAATTGTTTGGTCTTAGAATGTGTGCTTGTGTGTGTGTATCTGTGTCTGAGTTTTAGGTTCATGAGTGAGTCTCGGAGAAAATTAAGAAATTTGGACCAGAACCATTTAGGAGCATATGCTGTGCCACCAAACAAACAGAAACAAACAAGCACACACAAAGAGTCAGGGTTAAGACACCCCTTGGAATGTTCCTGCATCTCTAAGCCCTTTTGAGTGATACCTCTTGCAATTTAAGGGAGGTTGAACTTGGGTTCAGGCAACTCCTCTTTCATTTACTCTTCCCTAGTATAGATTTAAAAACAACAAAAATATATGTATGTTGAACATTGCCTGCTCTACCTCTATTTTTATAGTTTAAGAACATGTGTTTAACAACAAATAGCCAAACATTTTGTTGTTCAAACAAGTGGGCAAAAACATTCCATCTGCCATACTGGGAGATTTGTTTCAAAGACTCTGTTATCCTGATGGCCTCAAAATTTAAAAAAACTTGACTGACTATGTGGTTAGTAAGCCAGAAGTAAAAAAAATTTAAACAATATCCAGCCTGAAACTAATCATATTGAATAAAATAGGAAGAAACAAAATTAGGACTTTAGAATTCAGAGCACTGACCTCAGGTGCTAAGCCACTCTGGTTTTCATTTAGGAAGTAAGAATATTGATATTATGGGCTCTGTGGCAAATCAATACACCTTTGGGTGATTTATCTCTCTGATTCATAAAATGGGGGTTTGGGTAGATGGATTTCTTTCTGTTCTGGTGACCTAGGTACAAGAATTCCTAAGACAGAACTAGGTGTTCTCAGAAACGCAGGCAAAAAGGTGATTATTTACAGCAGAGGGTCACCAAAGTTAGCTGTCTAGTGAGTAGCTTATCTGATAGGGGCATGCTAACTCATGTTCTTGTGTGAATTGAAAAACCATAGGATTTCTGAGAGAGGTATTGTTCAGTCTCACCAATATAAACAAAGATACTGTTCATGTACCAATTTCAAAATTTTAAAACAGAAGTGTTGCCTGTCATTCAAAATAGTAAATAATTTTCAGACTCCTACTCAGACTTCAACTGCAAGGATGATTATTCTTCAGGAAGAAACACAATCTGCAGTGACCGTTTTTCTTCACAGACGTGCTCAGCCATTAGAAAAGCTTAATAAATCCCTATTTAGTATGCATTTATGCAGTGATTACATGAACTTCGACCTCTGAAGAGCTGTAGCAATTAGCTTCAGTGTCCAGCATCTTCTCCCATCATTCCCCACTGGGTTCCTTGGGTCTTCCTTTCTCATCTCAGCAGTTTGTGTGCTAGGAAACATACAGTTTTAAAGTTGACTTTCCACGTGAGGTATTTGCTTCTGCTCAAGTCACTTCCCCCTCTGCTCCCCCGACTCCTGTCTAAACAGCCATCTCAGATGGATACTGGGGCTCTGATCGTTGATATTACTCAAACGCAAATGGATTTCAGTTCAATCTTGCCCTGTACTTTCGCAAAGAAGATAAACTCTAATGGCCCAAAGAGTTTCATTTCATAGCTCGTGGCATCTGAAATAAATCGAATCTCTTCTGTCAGTCTAATTTAACATTTTTAAAATATTCAATGTAATTTATTTTAAGTCAAATGAAAGCTAGTGGCTTGGCCGAAAGCTAGAGAAGGTGGCCGGAGGGCCGCTGAAAAGCCCGTCTCCATGCGCTGCTCCCCCCACCCCCCGCCAAAAAAAAAGCCAGGAAGGCAGAGGAAAGTGTTTTAAGTTTCTAGTAAACACGGTTTAGCAAAAGAATAATAGGAAAGTTATCCCTTTCTCAAAGAGGGATGGAACTGTAATTGTTGCCTTTAGCGGAGAGCTCAGATAAACCGCTGGGACTCATTCTAAAGTGACCCATCACTGCATTCATCTCTTCTTGAACTTTCGGTGAACCTGAGATTAAACAGGGGTGAGCAGCTAAGCAGTTTGTTGTTAGCAGCCTTTTCAACAACCCTTCAGACTGAGTAAATATTGATCGGTTTGAATCTGATTGCCCCAGAGGAAAACACCAGGGCATCTGAATAGCCTCCAAAAGTAAACTTTCAAAGGTGAAGCCGAGAACAGACTTCAGAGTCACAGCACAATTTCAACTCAGTCCCATTTGAGGACACCCTGCATTTCTGGAGTACTTTGAATGAAGGTGAGAAAGGAGAGGAAAAGCATTTCAAAAGTGGAATTTTCTACTGCGATTAGCTCAAGTCCCTAATTGAGACTCTTGTCCTTTTAAAATTTATCAGTAAAATGTTATTTTCTATTTTCTATCCTCTGTCATTTCAGTTACTATGGCTGTCATTTTTTCAAGGAGCTAACTGTGCTCTTCAGAGACCTAAACAGAAAAAGAGAGACCTTGAAATAAGATGTGTTAAGTGCCTTTGATTTAATTGACAGGGACAACTAAAAAAATACAAATGTTTTCCTCGTTGAAAGGTATATTAATGCTTCCTAAATGCATTGCTTGTTAACTGATTTATTCCATGACCTAGAGAAAGCTTGGGATGTTTTGCCATAATTCATTGTTCTCCTCTCAGCTACATTAAAACAAACCAGCACCTTGAAGATTGGAATCTCTGGGATTCCAGTGGGTCGGCTCTGCTTTTAGATATTGAAATCTTGGCAGTGGCATGCAAATGACACTTTAACACATTAAAGTATTTCAAAACCAGCCATCTGTTTTGCTGTGTGGTCTTATACTAATAAACAAAAGATACTGTATATGGCCAGGCGGGAAATGAAAGAAAGAGTTGAGTGACTTTGAAGTTCTCTTCAATCCACTTGAGTCTTTTAGAAGCAACCCCCAAACCCAGAAGCAGGGGGTGGGGGGCCCACCGGGTATCGGGTGCTCTTGATATGGCCGCGGCAACCTCGCCTGCAGAGTCCAGGCTTGCTCCCTTTGACAGGGAACTACAGGAAATCTCAAGGATGCTCTAGGAGGCCTGCAAATTGTAAGCTTTGGTAGGATTTCTCCCCTCTCACTCTGAACCCAACTCATCCTTTGTAAAACACCCTTCGACAAGGAAGGATGTCATATGTCTGTATTTGTTTGTGATGCTGTAAAATGTCTGCTCTGCTCTTGGGGCTAAATTACAGCCTCCAAAACTGTGTGAAAGTAAAGGGAACGTGGTAACAGTTCTGGGAGCAGGGTCACTTAGAACTCTTTGCTGGCTTCCTCTATTTGAGAGCAGCAGATACAAGTGTTGGTCAGAAGCAACTTGAATATTGACCAACTTCAGGGCAGCTTCCACAAGTTCACCTGGAAGAACCTGTTGAACCTAGAGAAAATTAATTTTTTTTCTGAGTTATATGGCATGAAATTATAGCGATAGACCCTTTAAAGCCATGAGGGCTGTGAAATCAAAGCTGAATCTGATGGGAATGAGATGTGTAACCCAGAAGGAATTAGGAGCAGGGGTTTAAAAAGTGACAGGAAGGAGTGGATACTGACAGGAGGAACTGGAAGAGGGATGCGGGATTTACTCAGTACAGACCACACTGAGTTTAAACAGTGGAATATTTTGGCACACAAGCCAAAAAGAAGGAAGAGGGGTGGGGTGGGGACCTCATCCACAAACAACTTTATACTGGAGCTAATTAAATGTGAATCTCTTGGTTCACTGATGTGAGGAAAGACTGACTGAAGAGTTTCAGCTTTTGAAGGAGATTCTGTTTATATATATGTCAACATTGAGTTGGAGGTGAAAAGGTTAGCACTTGACCCAGGAAGTATCCATGTTTGTTTCAAAAATAGATCTGCTTCATAAATTTCTTCACCATTCTTTTTTTTTCCATGATAAACTTGATTATAATATAGCAACTGCTGCTCTTTTAGAGAAAACCAACCTATTCCATAGACAGTGTTAGGTGCAATTACACTCATAGGGGAAGCTTCAGCTACATGATGAAAAGCTTTTACTTTTTTTTCAAGAAAAGGCCCACCTCTTTGAAAATACACACCACACTTCTCCCCTTCCCCACATGAAATGACCCAGCTTTGGAGAAACCGCAAATTGTAGCCATGCTGAAGCATATCTCAAACTTGAATATATTTATTACAGACATCTTAAGACCCGTAAACTTTGCTCTGGATCACACCACCCTAGGATCCCAGAGCTGTTCGTGATTGTACAGGAAATTGGAAATATCACAAAAGGATAACTGATAGAACTCAGTGTGGTACTTCAGGGACACCAAAACATTGTGCGACATGCAAAAGACTATTCACGAATCACACAAAATATACATTCATTGTGCCATCCATCACATTAACAATTGAGCTGAAAATACATCATATCCAGCTAAGATAACTGTGGAAGGAAGAAGCTGGTTTGAATAATACTTTTAGGTCCCAGATAATCCAGCACAAATTTTGAATAGAGAGTGGCCAGAGAAACAAGAAAGAGGTGGGGATGAGGAGAGATTTAGCCCAGGAAGCAAGGTTTCTGACCCTTGTATTCTGTAGGCCTTCTTAACTCACTGAAAGAACAAACTGAGACTACCCTCTGAGGCATCTGATTGATTTTAAGTGAGAACATTTATTCTTTAACCTATAATCACATACAAAGTTGTACCAGCTTTGAGAGTTTGCCCACCCTGTTTTAATCTAAACATTAATCTAAACATTTCTAGAAAATCTGTATAAAGATAAATCTTTCAGGACAAAGTATTTACAACCAGCAAACTCACACACATGGAATTAAATTAAATTAAGGGATGAATTAATTGTGTAAACACGCTCATAGAGAATCTCTCCCTCATGAGCTCTTGGACTCTCCTCTCTCTCCAGCCTACTTTCAGGGCAAAGTAGGAGAGAACTGTAAATATACAGATAGATAAAAGATGAGAGGCCTCCCTCTGATATATTTCTGCTGGCAAAGGAGACTATTTTCCAAAGGGGATCTGAAAGGAGCAGTAGGTTCAGTTGAAATCTTCTAAAAGTAGGGGTGTTAGGGGCCATCAGAAAATTGATGCTAGTGCTCAAGCTGCATTAGGGAGCTAACACCCCTTCTGCTCCCCACCCCCCCCCCCACATCAAGTCTCTCATCTAGAATTCTCTGGAAACACATTATCCCCAGCTAGGAGTTCCCCAGATAGGATCAGAAAGGAAGAGAGAGATTGTAAATGGAAAGGAAGATAAGCTAAGAATGTGCTTTGGGTGAGAAGTCCCAGCCTGAGGAGTAGCCCTGGCTGCTGAGTGGGGCTGGGGCAGCCTCAGTGGGAGGTAGGTAGAGTGTCTGAGGTAGAAGAACCCGGGGAAGGAACGCAGGGCGAGGAGCTGGACTTCTCTGAGGATTCCTCAGCCTTCTCCTCGCTTCCCGTCGGAGTGGCTGGAGAGATGGGCAAGAGACCCTCCTTCTCTCGTTTCTTCTGCTTCATTCGGCGGTTCTGGAACCAGATCTTCACCTGGGTTTCATTGAGCTGCAGGGACGCGGCAATTTCCACCCTGCGGGCCCGTGTCAGGTACTTATTAAAGTGAAACTCCTTCTCCAGCTCCGTGAGCTGCTTAGTGGTGAAGTTGGTGCGCACCGCATTGGGCTGACCCACGTAGCCATACTCTCCAATTTTCCCTGGGGGCAATGAGAGGAAAAGGTAAAAATGTTTATAATCATATCAGATTCCCTACACGCTTCAGAGCAACCTTCAGGTAAAGGGGAGAATCAAGACTTTCTCAACCTAATCCGGGCTTGGGAGGGTGAGTGATGAGGTGTAAAGTGTTGATCTGAAGTCAACCATTAGCATGGTCAGATGGTGATTAATGGAGCCTGGAGATATTAACAGAATGCTCTACACACACAACACACACACACACACACACACACACACACCCCTACCCACTTCCTAAACCTCTAAAATTCAGCCCCTTTGGAAACACAACAGTCCCAGATGCTCCTCTGCCCCCAAAGCACCTGGGGAATCTCTCCACACCCTATAACAGAAGTGGGAGGCAAGAACTTTTCTTAAGAAAAAAAAAAAACATGATTAATTTTCCTTGGAAACTAAGCATACCAGCTCCCTCCAGAATCATAAAGGAGCATTCATGGAATGGCAAGACTGACCTGTTTTGGGAGGATTTCTTTTGACTTTCATCCAGTCAAAGGTCTGTGCTGGAGAAGAGGTCTCTGACGCAGGGGAGCGACAGGCTTCTTGGTGGCTGGCGTGGAGAGGGGACAAGGAGTTATTATACGTGGCCAGGGCCAGGCTCTGGTGTTCTTGTCCATATGAGTGGTGAATGTACTGAGGCGAGCCCACCGCGCCCCCGGCATAACCCTGGTGGTGGTGCTGATGCTGGACCATGGGAGATGAGAGGTTTCCAGAGTAAACAGCGGGAGCGCACGAGGGGTACCCACCACTTACTTCTGCTTCCTGATTTAACGCATAGGGGCTGTAAGGCGCGCCGAAGTTCTGCGCGCCGTAGCTTGGACCACAACTCGAGTGGGAGTAGGACACTCCCAGGTTCCCAGAAGTCTGATAGGTTGTCGGCTGGGGGTGGTGATGGTGGTGGTGGTGGTGGGGCGGGCTGATCTGCACCCCCCTGCCCACTAGGAAGCGGTCGTCGCTGCCACAGCTGTTGGCACTGACCGCGCACGACTGGAAAGTTGCAATTCCGTGGTCGGAGGGGTAGGCTCGCGCTGAGCAGGTCCCCGAGTCGCCACCGCTGAGGATGGGGTATTCCAGGAAGGAGCTCATTCTTGCATTGTCCATCTGTCACTGAGTGACCGGGTCCTGCGAAGTCCTGGGTGACCGTGCCAACTTTCTCACTTCCTCCATGGGGCCCGAGAAGAAAAATGATATGAATGTACAGTGCGCAAGTGGGGGG